>JAANSN010000535.1:0-55561 GCA_036850665.1 Dicranocentrus wangi
GGCGGAGAGATTGGGGAAATGGCGAGCGAGAGTGGAAAGGGAAAAGTGGAAACATATATTATTTTACACACATATTTCCCTCGAAACCACTGCTAGCTTTAATCTATTCGTCGGAGTGCGGTTTTCATGGGAGCAGCATACTACTAGCACAACAAGAAGGAAGCTCAGGGTTACAGCAGCGGAACGATAAAGTGTGTATGACAATTAGATGAAAATTTTCTCCGTGGCCACATTAAATTCTCATATTTACGCCCTTCCCACATTTCCCGGACTAATGCACGAGAATGTATATATTATGTCTGTCAAAATGGTTATCTGGTGGGATCCAAGCCCTCCTTCAGCTTGTGCGTAGAAAGGCAACCCGACTCAAACTACTCATAGCTCACTCTCCTCCTCACACGCTGTCAGGTTGACATCAAAATAAATGTTTCCCGGAGAGAGGTAGCAGGAAATCAGGGGAAAAAGCCAACGGGCCTAGCACGTCCCATTTCATCCCAAAATATATGAAAAATGAATAGATTCCCTGCTTTTTCTGCACCCTTTGTCTAGCAAGTAGCAAAAAACTGCGCTGCTGCTGCTGGATGGAGGTGGAACTGGCGAACGAGCCCGCTCCCTTTTACGCATTCATAGCCAACACACACATGTTTCCGCCATTTTACCTATTGTGCGGTTGGATCAACAACAACAGATAGTAAATTGAGGAAATGTCAAGTTTCGAATGCTCTCCAGACTGTTTAGGGAAAAAAATATATATGGATTTACAGGGGCAAATCCAGGGCTGAGACAAGTGGAGCCACACGTTCAAAATGGAAATCCAGTGGTATACGCTGCTACCAACCAACATCACCCACCCATCCTTTATTTGAGGTCACAACCAGAAATCAGTTTTGTATCGCCAGCAGAATAAATTGTGATATACATAATAAAAAAACAACAACGTACATGGTTTGTTTTTTTTTCTGGGGGAAAAGCCGTGTCAGCGGAAAGAACGGGTAGGAAATACGAAACAGGGGAGGAGGAATCTTTTTTTTTCCCGGAAAATAACGAACAAAAATACATGCTGGTATTTGGCCTGTCAACAAATCAATTTGACAGCAAGCGTGATGTTTCCAATTTACTGGAGAAGAATAACCACTTACTTTCCATACTGTATTCCAAAAATATATATATATATTCCCCAATGTTGTCCCATATATTCTCGATGTATCCTAAAAAGAAGAAGAAGAAAAAAAAACTTGCAACCTTTCTCATATTGCTCTTTTTTTACGTACAAGCCTTGAGTTCTTTATTCCACTACATTGCCTACACATTTTTCAGTGGAGTCAAGTCCCATTTCGCAGATATGAGGATATTGATCATTTGCATAGAGAAAATCGCTACAGGGATAAATGTCGCGGTTTGGTTATATGTAGCTGAAGAAATGCGGTTCCAATTTTTTCCACCGCCGCCGCCCTGCCGTTTTCTTCTTGCTGCTGCAGCAGTGTGTATCGCGGGACCCCACCAGTTTGTCTCCTCGTAAACATCTGCTGAAACCCATTAACAGTTATGCTCAGGATTTTGCATCCCATCTCCCACGACACTACTCCGATACGGACAGCTATACATCTTTGTCATGTAATATATTAAGTATAGAGATCATGTTGCAAGCTCCAACAGTTTTATAAGTTGTGAAGACAGATCACGGTGCTTTTCCTGGGAACGACCTCTTTCGAAAGTGGTTTACAAACTAATAACATTCACAATTTCGTGTTTACCAGTTTTAACTTTACTCCGACCGACGGGAAATTTTGTTGATTTTCCGACATACTTACTTACCATATTATTATCATATACCACACCACCTCCACCAGCACCAACAACCTAACCACCATACCATCACCAACCACCACCACTTCCTTTCGCTTTGGTGTTTCATTGAGATGCCATGATGATGATGGTAAAAGAAATTGTGGTTGGTTGGGTTGAAGGGCACCTTGCCTGATTTACATTTTTCGCCACAGAACGAACATGCTACACTACGCCTAGTATCCACTCTGATGCGGGAAATAACGCAAAAACCGAGAAAACCCTGTCTTCATTAATGATTTTTATTGCTCAACACACTCTGCTCCTTATACATTAAACTTTAAACTGCGATAAAAGTCAAGTGCGCCTTCCAAAAAAAATCATTTTTTGAGCAAGGAAATTCGTCCAGCCATAGATAGATAGAATAGTTGTAGAGGCGAGATTTTTTATTTAAGAAATCACTATCCCAGCTCGGCAGGCATCCATCCCGAGCTTTAAAGTAGCAGAATATTATGGATATTTTTTGGATAGTATGGCAAAAATAAGAGACGAAAAAATAGTTTTTTTAGGCTTGGGCATAGGGTAGATAGACATGCTTCCCTCATCAACTCGACTTGGTTATAAATACGTAATCCGACTGAAATCCCTCATAAATACATTTGAGTCGCCACACGACAGTTATTCATGCATGCGTAAAGAAACTGACAGGATGCACGCAAGATGACAGAAGTCATGCTGGGGACTACTGCTGTAGAAGTATCTCTGCTCTCACTGTGACGGATATAATATCCCTGTGCAAAAAAAAAGCAAAGAATTATACTCCCTGCCAAAATACTAGGCTAAATAATAAGTTACATATGGGATCCCAGTCGTCGTTTCACCAATTATCGTCGAAACGAAAGTGAGTAATGGTGGTAGCGACATAAACACTGATACATGGACATTTCCACACACTACTGCCTGTGCGGAGGGAGGGAGGGAGGGAGCGGGGGGAGCCAGCGAGATATTTCCCGTCTTTTTCATCCTGACAGGCATATCAGTTCCGAACACGTTATTTTAGGAACCGTCACATACGTCATGCACGTACGGATTAACCGCTCGTCCTTCACTGTTTCAAACTGTTTTTCTGATGACTTGACCGTTGATTTTGACAGAAAATCATACAACTACATCGTTTAACCCTGTAACGAACCAAGTCGGAGGGGTTTCTTTCTGTGTTTTTTTGTGTGTTGCATTTTTTTTTGCTTTATAAAAGCAACCATTTTTTTCTCACCCGGAGAATATTATTTGACTCTGCGCCGCAGAGTGTTTCATCATCAACATTTTGAAAGGGGGAAAAGTGTTAAAAGATAGATCAATCTTTTTTTAGAAGTATTTTTTTTTCGCAAAGAACACTCCAATTCCAAGTCGACATCCCACTAATGAATCTTTTTTTTTTGGGCGCTTGCTTCTCTCTGTCTCACCCGCCTGGCGAAACATTGATGAATGCATGGAGATATATATACTACTATGATTAATTGTTAGTCACACATTCGTTTTTTTTCCCTCTCGTTTAGCTGGTAAAAATAGTAATGATGTTGGTATTCCGTGTCTATTTCCAAGTCTAGTCTTTCAATTCATTATAATATTAGCAGCAGCAGCAAAATGCAAGGAGAAAACCTCAACTTGACACGCACTCGGTCGGTCGGTCGGCAAAATGCAGAAAAAAAAACATTGTTGGTAACAAGCGATTAGCGGGATTGCTCCAGCCACGCAAACCTGACAACTCATAAACAAAGTTCCATGACGACGACGGCTCCGTTCCAACTGGACCATTAAGCGAAACAGCCAGCAGCTCTCTCTCTCTCTCTGACGCGAGGGTAAAGGCTGGCCTTGAGTAAATCAGTAAATATAACAACGCAAAACGACGGGATGGTATGTAGTAACTCGTCGGGCTTGTTTGTTTTTAGCAAATTCATACATAAAACAATACCAACAAACATTTCCACGGTTGACATGTATATGAATGCATGTACAACCTTAATTAAATGAAAGTGCAGTTCACGGCAGAAAACTCTCTCTCTCTCTCTCTCTATGTGCTCGTCATAAAGATGTCTCAAGTTTGCAAACAGCCAGCCCGAGAACTCCACAATCGTGTAATCATGTTTTACCTTTCCTCGAACAACAATACCGAATTTGCATTTTGACAGAAACCATATGTTTCAACGGGGTTGTTGTCGCGACATACAAATTATCACAGTTCACCTGCCTGCTTGTTTTCCCCCCTCCTGCTCCGTAGTAAATCTGCGTGTCATGGCCTCTACCAATTGAATAAATCTCAAACGGATTTTCATACTTTTGTCACACTTTTTTCCCCTTTTGCGTCCTGAATATTAATGATTTGCATAACAAAGGACTCACCTACTATGCAACTAATAACTCTCCAAGGTGAAAGTCCCATTAAAGAAGGAGCCATAATGTACAAAAGGTTGCTGCCTTGCCTGTCTCATAACTTTTACAACCAACCTAGAATATTCCCACCGTTGTTGCGTCACGTTTTATACGTTCTTCTACCCCTAAAGCTGCCCTGGAAACGGTAACAAGTTTGTCAGGACGACCTTGCCTTGCTAAAAAATTAAAATATTATCTGGAGCCACTAATGGTCACCAGGGACCACGAAAACCACTCGTTTATCTCTCATTATTCTCCTTGTTTCACAAAATGTGATACAATGATCAATGATACCCTCGTCGTCGACAAGTTATAAGACCGATATGGCATGCACTACTACGAACGAACAACCAACTCTACACACTCGAGAGAAACTCTACTTTCTCTCTCTCTCTTTCCCCTCCCGCCCTCGTGCTAAAGTAGTCAGCCCTTCGCTGCACGGCTCATGAAGTCCGGAGCACATCACTGAACAACCATCATCATCATTAAGAGAAACACAAAGTAATTTGCATTTAGTCTTTCACGAACAAACGAGAGTAGTAGTAGTAGTAGTAGTGCCCTGTTTACTTATTTGTATAGTATCTGGAAAAAAAAACTATTCTTCTGGGCTCATGCACATGCACACATCAAAGTTGCAAGGGTGCGTGTTGTGCTGTGCTCCCTCTTCTTCTTCTTCCCCTTTATTATTACTACCAACTTCTCCTTCCAGCAGCAGCCTTGTTTTTTGTTTTTTGTCCCATTTTCATATCAAGATAGACTCCTTCACTCCTTTATTATTGCACCACACTCACTCATTCAGTCAGTCAGTGGGTTGCTGGTTGCAAAGTTGTTTTTTTTTTCTTTTCTCCTCATTCCTTGTCGAAGGTTGAGAGACAGAGAGAGAGTAAGGGGAACCCAGAAGACGCATATTGCTGGGGAGAGTGGAGTGGTGGTGGTGATGCGTGTAGCAGTAAAATGGTCCGTGTAGGACGTACCAGTTCCCATGTTTATGCAAATATTTGTGCATGGTTTAAAAAAGTGCCATGGTTTGCAGATGATGTATTTGATAGGAACAAAACGCCCGGAACGCGGCGGAACCCACTCACTTTCACAACGTGGTCCATATTTTGATGCATTCGAGAAAAAGCCTCGAAAAAAAAAAAAATTTATCATTGATATGATGCAGGTTTTACTTGAGAGTTTCTCCCATTTTCCTCCTCCGTCGACTCACAACAACATCACCCACCACCGCGGCACGGCCACGGCCCGCCGGTGAGAGACGGGCTTGTGAGGAAATGTAACGCAGGAAGAAAAATACTAGAAAAAAACGCAAAAGAAAGCCAGACAGCCCTTATTTTTCTTTCTGTTTTTTTGCTATATTTTTATTTTTGCAGAGGGAAACTGTATTTATGTGCGGAATACAAATATGGGGAATCGAAAGTGACTGGAAATACAATGGAATAGATCAGTGTCAAAGGATTTTGAGGAAGGGAGCTGAAATATATTAATGCTTTTGTGTGTCTCTCTACTTCCTATCACTCCACTCATTCCGGGGTTCGGGCCTTATTTCCCCCTCTTTTTCCGCTTTCTCTCATATTTTTCGGGTTTTGCAATATGTCAGCTGTTCCAGCTCAATAATATGAATTTACAGTGGTTTTCTTGAAATACAAAAAAAAATGTTGTTGTATTTTTCTAACAAGGAAATACTCTCTGATGTTAGTCGCGCTGAAGGATATGGATACGCGGCGTAAACTAAATACGATAAAAATGAATCGGGTAAAATTGGCGTCGGAACTCTCAAGAAATTTTTTTTTTGTAAAAATTAAATTCTAATCTACACGTTGAGACCAGTTTATACCTTTTTAAAAATATTTTACTGAAATCGTCGGTTTTCCCATCCAAAAATTTATATATTGTATTTGTCATCTACTCGGTATACAACCTTACAATTAGTTTTTGTCTAGGTTCCAGGCTCAACACTGACATCAGAAAACAATTCCTTGTAAGCCTGAAAAACAGGGGAAATGTAGAGTCGAGTGCTGCTGCTGCTGCACAAGTATGGAAAGGGAAGGGTAATTTGGGAGAAGCCGTGAAAGGGGAAAAAAATACATACATTTTCGCTTTCCCCCAAGCCTTCCATATTTTCCCCGTATACCTTTCCAGTAGTGTATACTAAATCCTAATGACATATTTGAATCGCATTCATGCCAAAAACACACCATAACTATTTTTTACAGGGCGCTTAATCATCAACGGTACGATTATTGATGTAATTTGTGGCAAGTTGTTTTGCCAACATGGAATTGAATGATAGTTCCCCTTGATTGTTCTCCAGTGTTATGGAACCACCACACATCCATATAGAGTTGATTCCTGTGTCGTTTAAAGTATGTACTGGTGGTGCTAAACCCAAATCCCTGGAGGTTTTTCTTTGTTCCTTTGGACCGAGGAAAGAGAGCAAAGAGGAGGGAGAGAGCCATGGAGAGAAAGAGAGAGAGAGAGAGAGAGAGCACATTAACCACGTATTTTCTATCGGAATCCCATATAATATTATGGGATCGGAGAATCCGAGACTTTTTTTTCCTGGCTGGCGAGTTGTGTGTGTCTGTGTGTTATGTTATGTAGTCTAATATTTACTGGTTTAAGGGAAACTCAAGCATGGAATAGATGCCCATCAGGGGTACTCTCTCTCTCTCTCCATATATGCTTGTGCAGAGAACCGTGCGGAATTAATGTAGGTCTATTCAATTCCTCCTTTTTTTGAGTTTTTTACTATCTTAGGCAGGATTTTTTTTGGAGGGGATATGATATGAGAAAGTGCTTACAGAGTGAAAAATACGTGTTATGAGATGCATGTACGTACATTGAGGATATAATAATTCTCGTTTGGAAGCGAGTAGTTTTTTTTCTCTCCTACTTCTTCTTTTTGCATTGCATTGCATTAACTGAAGATACAGGGTCTCATTCAGTTGTCCTCGCTATGAAAGGAAACCTATAGAATCAACAGTGGTTTCCAACGGCTTGTGCCAGAAAGTATAAAAATACTCTATATCCCGTTGTGCCTCTTGCCAACAACACCATTTACCATCAGGAAGGGAAAGATCATATGCGTTTTTTTTGCGGATCCAAGTTGTGTATATGTTTGTGTGTGTGCGAGAGAGAGATGAGTTATGATGATGTTCGGATCGGATGGAGTCGCAAGTGAAACGGAATGCATTTTCCCGAGAAAAGAAAACTCGTTACGGTCTAACTACCGCAATATCCAATAATATCCAAGTTGGAAAAATGATATACAAATATGATCGGAAAAGCCACTCGTTGGAAGTATGTGTGGATGGGATCACATGTTGAAATAAATATGTGTTGCGGGATTTTTTTTTGCGAGGCTTATGCAAAATTCAATCAAGATTTAATTTTTTTTTTGCAAACCGGATTTGATAGAAGAAACAGGTGTTGAAATGTATATGGGCCAGGGTTGGAAAATCCAATTAAGTATAGACTACTATATCTGGTTAAGATTGGTGGGGTTTAGGTAATATTTAAATTGGAAGTGAAGAAAAATTCCATTATTTTAGCAAGATTACCTATATAAGAAAGTCAGTTGACAGGTCTATCATGTTTAAAATTGAAGTTTTTGGGTCCTGCTGCGGCTGGAAAACTTGCTTCTAAATATGTTGCAATTTTCTTTCTTCCAAACTAAAAATGCCTATTTAAAAAAGGATTTTCGCAATAGGAAATAATAGAATGGGCTGAACCTTTTAGTAAAGTAAGTAAGTATAAAAATGAAGGTGAAACTTTTTGCTTCCCCGCCGGTGTACGTACGTACATACTAAATGAAGTTATATTGAAAACTATCGACATACACACTTTTCCCCCTGTCCAACTTCGAAATCCCATTTATACCGGAGGAGCAGTAGAGTAGTTCCTCTAGGTATTGAGAGTACAAACTGCGTCCACGTGTGGCCCCTGTGCACACAACGTTTTGGTTCCCTTGTATATTGATCAATTTCAGGTAATTCAGTGTGCTAATAAAGTAAATTGGAAAAATAAGTTTACCTGAGAGAGAGTGGACCATTTAAAGTGCATGGTTTTACTTAGGCAGGGGTATAGAGAGCCGCGTTGATACGACGCTGACGGGGAAATGGCACGAGCTTATTTATAGTTGTGTTGATGTGCCCTGCTGCGAGCAAAACGGCTTACTATTTGCCTCTCCTTCCGCTATTTCCACTCTCTGCGCTGCTCCCTTCCAACATGCATACTTTGATGACAAGGTATAAAAAGCGGGCATGAAAGAGAGACCATGTCCATAAGAATACAATGGCATCAATATTTTTAAATTTTTATTGCCAGCATTACACAGCTTTCATATATCCTCTCCGCATAACCAACTTAAAAAGCGACTTTTTTCGTTTGATTTTTTCCCCTCTCTCGCTCGTTTTCCCAGAACATATTATTATAAGTATATACCCTTTGCCGAGGTATCTATACCCTTTCTGCTCAATACATTCCAGGGGAAAATCAATAATACATTGATATTCATATTGGAAATGCCAGTCAGGAAGGATGGCTACGGTTACACAGTGGATCGAAAAAATCTTAAGCACATCTTAAGTGGATGTTATGTGTGCGACTGTCTTGGGTAAGAAAGAAGAAGGAGAAGACGAGAGAAAAAAATGTATTCGAGGTCTTCACTTGACGCGCGGTATTCCCCCGCTCGGAGGAGAAAAAAAAGTTGCTCTTTTCCTCCACACCAAATAACTCCTGTGCCTCACTCGGAGGCAGAGAGCAGGGAAGAGCAGACACAGGAGCAGTTGACTGTGTGACGGAGGCTGAAAGGGAAAATCCACTGTGAAGAAGATGATGGGAAAGGAGCATTACCTACGCCCGCTTTACTCATCCATATAGAGCCACACATATTTGCTTATTTATCTTGCGAGAAGATAAAAAAAATCATATTTGAAAAATGTGTGCATGCGACAACGGGGGTACACGGTGGAAGTATGCTGCGTCACAAACAGTCGAGGGAGAGAGAGAGAGAGAGGAAAAAATACCAGTAGTGGATGAGGAGGAACACCGTTTGAGAGGAGAAGTGAGAGAAGCGTAAAAACCAAAATGTGATTTTTTCTAGCGAACCGTGTAAATCTATGTGTGCTTAATATAACCTGCTGCTGTTACTGCTGCTGGATGTCTAACATGTACCGAGCATGTAAATTGTATAAAATATATCATAACCGCGCTATATTATGGTACACAGATCGGTGGTGGTGGTGCTTCCTGGCAGCCAAATTGATTTAGGAGGTGCATCCACCAGGTTATCCGAAAAGGGGATAGTAAGAAAGAGAGAGAGAGAGGAAAAAAACCAAACGGAATGTTTTTTTCTTCTTCTTCTTCTTTGGAAAGATGGTTCATACATATGTCCACTAATGTGACCAATCTATCATCTTCCAAAATGATACGTAGCATAATGAGCTACACAAAAAAGGCTCGTCTCCTCTCTTACTTATATACCAAATAATGCATATGTATGTATATATCAAGGAAAACGTTCCATTTTCTCCCCTCTAGCTTTCATCTCTTAGCATTCAAACAGGGGGGAAAAAGTTTGGTTTTTATTCTCATTTGTTGCGACTCGTCGTGTCCATATGTGTCGCTCCACATTCCAAACCCGAACCAAAAGGGATATACACACAAAACAACACAAAAAAAGCGTGAAGCATTTTCCGAATGAATACTTTCTCCTCGTAAGTTAAAAAAAACGGGGAGAAAAGGCTGGGGCTTCTTTTTTTCACTAGACACAAGAAAATACCTTGAAGGACCATCCTGTTACACAATCCACACACACAAAACATTATTCATCCCGAAAAAATACATAAACAAGGTACGAGGAGAACAAGTTCACCCAGCACGCTGTAGGCAGGGATGCAAAAAGTCAAATCACATTGAAACTCGGCACAAAAAATACAACTGGAACATCCTCTCCTCTTCCATCATCATAACCGATTCGTATCATCATTTGGGACAGACAGACAGACGAACGTGAGAGTCTCCGTGTGACTGGCTGAGTGAGTGAGTGTGTCAAAGGGAAAGGAGAAGAAGAAAAAAAAATGTCACAAGCAACTGCAAAAAGGAAAGAGCTTTCCCCATATCTGAGAAATCACTCAAGGTCTCCCCTTATCAAAAAAAAAATGTTTTTCAATGGTTCTCTATTCTCTGCCTTCCCGAGAAAAAAAAACATAAAAGTTATATAACCTCCCTCCCTCCTCCTCGATTCATTTTTTTTTTCGTGAGATACAACTGATAGCCCAGTGCAACGACGAACAGCATGGTGTGTAAACTGATTGCGGTCGTGCGGGGTATGCAAAAAGCCACGTTAGGATTTCCCACAGAGAAAATCCTATTCCGATACTTGTACATTCTCCATGTAATTTAATTCCTCGTCCTATGGTTGTCCTCCTTGCATGCTGCTGCTGTGTACTTTACTCGTCGTCGTCTCTTTCAATGCCGGTGTGACAACGCAACGCCACATTCCCGTGCACTCCATCCATTCCCAGTCAGAACAGAACAGATAGGCAGAGAGGCAGAGAGAGAGAGAGAACTCCTTTGTACACAAATAATTTTAATGGAGCGCAATAAAGGAGAGAAAAACTTGAGCAATTTTCCAAGTCGAATAATATGTATAACAAAGGAGATGCAGTAGGAAGAGGAGGAGGAGGAGTGTGGGACTAACGTATTGCGAGCCACAGCAGGAAACTCTATTTAGAAAACATTCAATAATTCAACAGATATTTTCTACAATGGAGGAAAAACCCATTAAATTCTCGGATAAAACCGGTATAATAAAAAATTGAAAATATAATAATTTTTTTTTGGTTATATATGCTGCACAAATATGTTCTGTCTGTCTGTGAAAGTCAATATATTTATATGAGGGTTACTATTACTACTACTACCGATCGACTGACTGTCGACGGTGCTGCTGCTGTTGGTGGTGGTGGAGGTGGTGGTGGTTTATTGACGCTAAGCAAAGGGAAATTAATTGTGACTCGTTCGTGCTTCTGAATACCGACAACGGAGCTGAAACTAAATGCGGGGTTTGGTTAATATGACTTATTCCCGGGGTGATGATGTCTATGGGATGAGTTTGGTAAAAGATTTAAAGAGGAGGAGAAGAGGAGAAACATAATATGTTACATCCAAATTATCTACATAGACACATTATCTTCTTCTTCTTCTCCTCCTACTCCTCCTTTCCCGTTTCCTACATATCTACACACGGCTTTTTTTAAAGTGGGAACATAATAATAAATAATTTTTTTTTCTCTCTCTCTCTCTCCTTTTCCCTCATGAAAGATTGCCCAACAAGATGATATGGATGGAGACGAAGCGAAGAAGCAGCCATTTCATAATGAATATGTGTACTCTTTTAGGTATATATATATTTTTTAAAGTCGCCAATTTATACTCGTATACTAGTTTTTTTTTGCTAGCTGTTAAAATAAAGATGGATGGGGTGAGCACTGCGAGCTGCAATTTATCTATTTTATTAGTATTATATATGTTCTTTGGGCGAAGAAGAAGAAGAAGAAGAAGAAGTGGTGCAGTTGTTCAGAGATGAGCTGTCTGGTAGTGCAACCAAAACTAGTAAAAGTGCCATTACACACATACGTGTCAACCCCGGTCTCCCTTGCTCGTCGGGTTTTGTGTGTGTATGAGGCTTCCCAAGTATAAAATAGCTTAACCGCACTGAGCACACGACGACTACTGGTTTCTCTCTTTTCTCGGTTTTTTTCCATCACACCACCACATAATATGTGAATGGGCGCTGTGTGTCTGTGTGTGTGTGTGTCTGTGTGTTGGTGGATGTGAAACACAATCTGCGGAATTAGGCGAGAAATCACTTTGAGAGCCAAAAGCGATATTGAGAAAAGGACGGGAAGAAAGGGAAGTGACATGAAAACGATCTTGCTTTCCTATCCTCCTAATTCATTTCTTTTTTTAGGGGAATCCAGTGGTTGCGTGGAGGCACTCTTGTGGGTTGTGTGTGTGCTCTTTCCGAGTGGCCTGATGCTTTCCAGAGACATTTCTAGCTAGCATGATACTATTCCCAATGGATTTGGCGACTAAAAAAGGAGAGGCAGCGGGCAGGATGCACTCCCGGATAGTCATTAGTTATTGAAGGGGAGACTATTTATTGGAAAACAAAAGGGAAACAAATAAATTTAAAAGAAAAAACCTGAAGCTTTTATTTTTAAATATAATCTTTCGCTGAATCAAGAACCAAGGTTGTCGATAACAAACAGATAGCATAACAACATAACTGGCAAAAAAAAATTGCAACAAGGAGCGAGAAAGGAGAAAGTTAAACAGAAAGAGCAGATGAGTGGCAGTGTCCAAACTAAATTCTTGATGGCAAGTAACCCAACTGAGGAACATTGCATGGTTTTTATTTTTCTTCATCTTCTTTTTGCACGTATTATGCATTGCATCCAACGTTTGAAGCTCCCTTGGTGAACATCATTTTCGGATGCAAGGTTTCTTATTTTTACAACCATGATAAACTGCTAAACTCAAGGCCTCAAGGCTCAATCTTATTTCCGTGTGGAATACCCACTGACTGACACGTGGAAATAGAGAGAGAGAGAGAGAGGAGAGGAGGAAAGTGGCTCTTCAGGGTTTGCATTGCATGTCCACTCAATTTATGCATGACTATTTCTCCTTCGTCGGGCTACTCATTTTTGTATATACAAAAATAAACATTTTACTCGATAAAGAAACAACTTTTGTATATTATGTTTATGGTAGTTCGTAGACCATCTTGGACCAGGTTTGAATGAAATGGAAGAAGAAAGGAATCCGAAAAGGTGGTGGCCTTTTTTCGATCATGTCGTCGTGTATAGCTCTCGTCCATCCCGTAATCCCTGTTCTCACAGTGTGGTGTGGTGGGTGAGCCATTTACCGGGAGAAAAAGTGCTAGTCAGCAGAGAGAAAAAAAAATCCCTGTTTTTTTTTAAAGGCGGTCAACCCCCCAAGTGCAGAGGTTTGCCCTGAAGTGTGCCAAAAATATATGAATGATATCTTGCATTCGAGTTGAATATATTTTGCATGAATATGAGGAGATACCAATTTTATATGGCATAATATATGTACTTTCCAGTTATTACGAGGGACATAAAGTGGAAAGTAGGAGTAAATGAAGACCTTTGAGTTTTTTTTGGAGTCCATCGATGAAATGGAAGATATGTTTTACTTCCCTTTTTTATAGGAACGGTCCGTCGCCCTACACAACTCCAACTCCAAGAGAGAGAGAGAGAGAGAGAGAGAAAGGGATTCCCCTTGTTGGACATAGAAAAGCCGGAGGGATGTAAAAGTGAGGAGTCGACAGAAGATACAAGGATATAACAGGATGAAACGAGAGAAACATGAAAGCCCAGAGAGGATATTTTTTTCTCTTGCTTCGATAGTCTACCTCTCTGTCTCTTTCTCTATGTTATATTTACCACGTTACATTTAGCAAAAACATTATATATACGTATTTTTTATCATAGTCCATTTACATTTTGACAGGTTTGCTTCAATCCAATGGATTTTCAAATTTTACGATGGTACTTAACAACTTCAGAGCTAGATGGGGGCTTGCTCAATGGAACAAATTTTAATGTCCTAGTTGAGAGTCCATAAAAGTTGGACAGTATTATGATGATGGTCGTTTGTAGGTGATGGTTATGACTTTTCTCAGGCATTTGTATTATGATTTTTTTTTCTCTCTCTCTCTCTCTTTTACTCCAATTCCCTGGGCCAATTCGAATGCTGTTGGCAGCAGAGCGGTCTGGTGGGTTGGAGAATACATATATCCCATATTTTGAGAAAGCCGAGACTATTTCCCCCCGAAAGTTTTGTCCATAACTGGAGGAGAGGTCCACAGAGTGTATACAAAACTCGGAGGTTTGGAGGACATCTCCTTCAAAATAGAGCAAATAATACCGTGACCGCGTATATACACACTTTTTTCTATCCAGATTTCTCTCTCTCTCTCTCTCCGTTTCCACCTGGTTGTTATTGTGTGGCTGTTCCCAAGCAAGAATCATTCAAAGTTTTGGACCAAGATTTGAAGAAGAAAAAAATCATTTCTAGATGCATGACTTGTACAAATCCATATGTGTATATACACGAACACATGTCACATATAGAAAAATTTCGCAAATTCGCTGCGGTTCGTCCTAGTTTTCGGGGATGCTCACCCAGTCGTAAGAAACAGCCTAAGAGACTCCACCATAGTGTGTAAGCTGGTGGAGTGCACTATTCTCGCTGAAAATTTGGAGCAAAAAAATCTTGTAAATAGGTAGAAAACTCTGGGAACAGGGAACCACTCCGAAAGAGAGAGAGAGAGAGAAACAACCGGAGCGAGATGTAGCTCTTTTGTACACCATTGTACATGCCTGAAAAGAAATTATAGGTATCAGTGGAACCGGGTTCGAGGGAGCCCTCTATATCAAATAAAGTAGGGGAAAGTTGGTAATACGATCATGTCAGGTAATACCACAGTGAAGGGGGGAAGGGGGGGGGAAGGCATTCACCAAACAAAAAGATTCCCAACGTAGTTAGTTGTGAATGTTTTGCATGCATGCGATGGAAGTCACACCTGATCCTAATCCTTTCTCTGTATCGTGACATCCTCCTTAACGCATATTTCCCCCGTTTTCTCTCTTCACCGATCAACTCAACCTCCCAATAATACGAGTCCTAGCCTAGCTTTTCCAGCCCAGCATTCTTCCGCTATAAAAAACACAAAAAAAAGAAGAAGGAGATATTGAGGAGGTGGCGGAAAGAGTGGAAAACGAGGTAGGGAAACAGTATAGTAGACAGACAAAAAAAGAAGTCTCAACTGGAATCTGTCCTGTAAACTTGGCCACTTGTGATTTTACTTTTTTATGTCGTCAGTGATGCGTACATTTATAGTGAAAACATCTTTTCAATTCCATATCTGAGCTAACACGGATGAGCTGTGTGTGTGTGTGTGCGAGCTAGTAGTGTGGAGCAGTGTTATAGGGACCATCAAGTGATTGAAGGAAAAAAGTACGGGTGGAAACGTGGAAAGTGGAGTAGTAGGAACGGAGCCTGCTGAAGAAAAAAAAACAGTAACGAACAAGGAGATATCCCGGTCGGACCCATTTCCCGTCAACTTTTGCAATCAAAAACAGGATAGTATACAAGTTTTATAGGTTGTACGGAGGGGGCAAACTACATGCGGAGATATGTACCATAAATTGTTTAAATACATACATCAGCCTGTATAGATGTATATAGTCACAGCTACAATAAGGCTTCTTTTTTTCGCGACGGTTGGTTACACTCTCTGGGCTGTTGTTACTTTCCCAAAAAGGAAAGTTAATGGAGTTTTGTATGGGCTTAGTCTTCCTTGGATTTTAATTCTAAACCCATGTGATAAAAAGTACCAATGACTTGATAAACGGAGAAAGAGGGTGAGAGAGAGAGAGTGAGAATAAAAAAGATTGCACTGTTTCATGACAACAGCCCACCTCGAGTTCCAATGTCACACTTGTGCCCTGCTACTACTACTACATAGCTACTACTCCTTAAAAAACTAGTCCAAGTTTTTCACATGGTCCCAGGTGTGAGAAAAAAATGCTGTACTACTACTACTACGCTACATATCCATTCCTCGTGTGAAACTTTTAATATGAGCATTTCCCTCACGAATCATTTTCTTCTTCTTCTTCTTCTTCTTCTTGTGAAAAATAAACCGACTACATTTATTGTTTGTCCACCAAATAACATGTCCGTCGTGGCAGAGTTGCAAATATTGCAAAACTTTGTAAACAGGAGGAGATTCAACGAGTAGTGTGGAGTAGTTTTTTTGTTGGAAAATTTGTGAAGCCAATTTTTAAATTTGCAACCTTCCCATCACCAGTCACGCAACATAAATCCAGTGCCAGGCTGAAGTCAATGTCAATCCATCCCTGGAAGCCATTCCTCGTCGTCAATGACACTAGGCAGACGTATACGAGCGAGGTTATATATACAAAAGTTTGTAAAACTATTTTACAGTTTCGCCAAGTTGCGCCGATGATGATAATGGTGATCTCGTTGTTGTTGGCGCTATTTCTTGTCCTAGAAAAGGATTCCTTGAGGCACGAAATGGGTAGAGGTTTCAAGTTTCATGGTCTCGTTCCAATCGGCTTCCCTTTGTTCTTCACAAATGGCGACAAGCCCGGATAAAGAGTCAGCCACCGACTACCACACTATCATTGCTCACCCACCGTAATACTGTGTACCCAAAAAATATAGCGACTCATCCTCATCAAAATCATTATCCCCGTATCTCTTTCTCTCTCTCTCTCTCACTCTAGTCCAAAGACTAAAAATACCTTCAAATTGTGCATACATGCACCTCGGTCTACGCCTAGCTCTACCACCGACCGTTCCTTCTCGCTCCCCGACCCTCTGACTGCTGGTGAGTCTGATAGGAAACCCTGAAAGCGACTAGAAGGGAAGGAGTAAAAAGGAGACAGTATCTGCCTTGGTCCCGTTGTCCTCATGTAAGTATCTCACAGGATGAAAGCTCCCAGGTTTTCCCTCAGTGCAAGTGAGCAAACCAAGTATTTTAACCTACTAACCTCAGCCAGCCAGCCAGCCAGCTCACCAACCAGTGCTTCATATAAGGAGCATGATTTGTGTGAAAATAAGCTTTCAAACCCTTTCCTCTCTCGTGAACAGTATTATACCGTCGTCGCTTTTTTCTTTTGCCTCCAAGGCACTCTCGCTTCACCGCACCAGAAGATTATATAGTATATGAGGGGGAGGAGGAGAGGAATGACGTTGACTATAAAAGAAAAACACTTTTTCTCCATACTGCATTGATAGCTTGACTCCCCAAGACGACGAGTCTCATCTCATCACTAGTTACACTCTGACGGGATGAAATGATAAGGGAAAGCGTACGTAAAGATACTAACATATGCACAGCATTGATTTCACACCACCTTCAACATTCTTTCTTCGCCTTTCTCATCCAAAATGAGTGTATATAATATGATGTACATATATATACAGCATGTCTGGTGGTGGATGGAAGCTGACTGCCTGCCTTGCCTGCACCACGAAAAGGTCGCTGAAAAGGAATGTACTACTATGGATGGATATACCCGTAGGCGGGCAATGTTTCATAAATATTATGCACCCATCCCAAAAGTGGGCATGAATATATGTATAGATATCCTGTGGACTACCGCACACTTCGTGTTTAATCTCGTCAGAAAATCATACCAAAAGAGTTTCACAAAAAAAAAGATATAAAGTACGAGATGGATTTTTTTTTGCATTTTGCTCTTGCTCCTCCATATCCTTCTGGACGGACGTAATGCATGGTGTTGTGTACGTGTTTCACTTTTCATTCTATATATGCGCTGATGCTGAATTGGAGGTGGATTAGTGGTGCTACCGGCACAAGGATTCCTGGAATTCTGGAAATACATAATATTTTTTTTCTCTCTCCTGGCGAATGTAAACCTCACATATTTTTTCCGTCTGTGAATGAGTCTAGTTACCGCACACTACTACATGATATATTGGGAATAACCTTGATTTCATTTGGGGTAACAGTGGATGAAAGCAAAAGCAACCTTGTTTCATCTCTCTCTCTCTCTAGTCGCTCCTGCTGAGCTATTCGAGTTGAAGCTAGCTGCTGGGATTGCGATTACACCGCTTGTGAATCAACCGTCAGCAGACATGAAACCACACATTAATTCGTATCACATTCAGTTGTAAAAAACGAAGTAACAAGTTTGTAACACCGACAACTTCAAGAATTTCAATTACTTTCACGATGCTGGGAAGGATGATGCCAATCCTTATATATTTCAAGGGGCTCACATCTCACTTTGGCGAACCCCTTCTAAAATATCAGCTCCGTGTGCATACTAAACTATCTCCGTTTGAATCCCGTTTTCATTGAACCTCCTGCCTCTGTAGTCAAACAGGCGGTGAGAGAAAATATAAAAGGTGAGTGAAGTGAAGGTTTCTCTCTCTCTCTCTCCTCCTCCACCCCTCATGCTCTTGCTTCCTGTGTGAGAAGTAGTTTGTGTTGAGTTGAGTGGATAGGAAGAGATGGAATGTGCGATGTTGTCCAAATCCTAATCATCCTGTGTACTACATGAGAATGGGAAATATATATCACCAGTGGCTAGCCACTTCAAGTCTGATCGATTTTTTACCCCTTTTCAGAGAGTAATTTCCATATTTGAGTCTAATCAAGCTCAACATTTGCACGTCACTAGTGCCAACACCATTTTGATTTTATTACACAGCAACGCAACCTCGAAAAAAACGTTAAAAACAAACTTAATAGTTAGCCCAATAAACACGCATCCTGTTCGGATTTCCTTGGTCATGAAATAAAACTGGGAAATGTTGCCTTCACCTTCCCCAGCAGCAGCATTGCAGGAGCAGCAGCCTGTCAGCCGAATTTATTTTCAAGGAAAGCATATAATATTATTATTATTTTGAGTGGAAAGAAAAGTCAAAGATATTAAAGGAACAGCACGGTAATAATAATAATGCCACCACGCTGCGTTAGGCATTATCATTTTATTAGTTTTTGTGTGCCTAATATCGAAAACCACCTAAAATAAAATAATCCGTATCCCTTTTACCTCACACGCCAGACAATATAATAGAAATACAATGGAGAGAGGAGGGGGAAGGGAAACAAACGTATTAAAAAGTTTGCATTCGACACAACTTTCTTTTACGAGCTAAACGCTTACGCCTGTTAATTTTTAACAATACGTATCCTTTTGAGAACACATCAAAAAATGCATAATAGGCATTATGTCAGATTATTGTTGATTTTGTACCATCATAAAACCCTTTTCTACCCACTCCGCTCTCAGTCAGCCCAGGTACACAACAACAACAACATAAGGTGCAAGTAATCCTGTGTTTTTGTACTACCCAATTTCATTTTTTTTCTCCTTTAAAATGAAAGAAAGCTCAAGTGGGGGGGGGAGCAGCCAGGAGCAGGCTGATATCTTTCGATTTTTTTCCTCCCAACAACAAATGTAACATAATCCTAAAAAAGGAGAGCGCATTCAATTCTGGTCGCAGATAGTTGTATGTGTTTTATGGTCATATAAAAAACTCAACTTCCCAATTCACATCATCTTTCCCCTCTTTAATGATATATGACCTAAGCTGATTCAACATAACTGGAAGAATAACAAAAACATGGTATACTTTCTTCCCAAAGTTTTTTTTATATGGCATCCATGTCGGGGCTTTTGCAGATGTTACTTTTCTGATTGCAAAAAAAAACGGATACTACTTCTACTACTACTACCAACCACTCTCTCTCTCTCTCTCTCTGCCTTCTACTCCTCCTCTCTCCTAAAGTGTGTGTATTCAAGAGACAGAAAAATGTGGTGGTTTAGGCATCTTCTGCCGTCGAGGATGGATGGATGGCTGTGTGTGTTTCTATGAGAAATATCATCAGGCATGGGGCTTATAACCACGTAAGTACTTTTCCATGTGTAATGTATACACCCGGAGTGAGAGAAAAAATAACAAGTTTTTCAGCATAAATACGTGTAGTATCTTTTCTCCTCTCAGCCACCAGTTTGCTATAATAATAATATATATAAAGACCCTGTCTTTTGATGTGTAGTATGAAAGCTTAGCGCGTTGAAGCTTCTGACATTTCCACTGAACTTGCCATCTTGTTTTCTGTGAAAATGGAGAGAGAGAGAGAGAGAGAGAGAGAGAGAGAGAGAGAGTGAGCTGTTGCTTCTCAGATAGGGAAGCTTAAATACGGACGGGGACGGGGAGAGAGCAGAGTGGAACTATTCTGATTAATATTACTCTTTCATCACCAAAATAATAACGTACAACAATATTAGCTTTAGCACTGTTTGCTCCTCGTCTCCTCCTGCTAACTTGTCACTATATGCACTAGGGAAAAAAGGCTGGCTATATGGCGCTCCCTTGGAACTCTCTTCTTTTCCAGACAGGCGGAGGAGGAGGAGGAGGGGAGGGGGGTGGTGGAGTGACGAGGTCAACATAATCAAGACACGCAGTCATCATACACACCACTACCGCTACCAATTATTCATATTGTGCGAAGAAAAATTGCTGCTGCTGCTGCTCCAGTTCTCCGTCTGTCTGTCTACATAATATGCATTTATGAACGTGGTGGTTTTGGCATTAGTATTAAAAGTATTATTATTATGGATTTCAATTTTGTACCCCATGTTTTCACAATTAAAGGTTGTCCTGTTGCGACATCATTCGCGGAATGAACGTCTTTGATTGTTTCTCCCACCAGCCCTTGTAATTTTCTCTGGATTTTTAAGAGTGTGGGGGGGATAAAGGAAGGAGCGCCGCTGGCAGAGCTGTAGTTGTTTTTCTGGCGGAACACATGGAGCGCAAAACAAAAAAACGGAGCTGGCTGGCCCCACTTGGCGAGGCACGATTACGAGAGCAGTTTCCGTCCTGTGGATTGGAGGACATACATAATCAAATGTTTCTGGAATGAGGGAAAACAAGAAAGCACATCTTTATACAAAAGACTGATTTCTCTCGCCTTTTCTCCTCGCCCGTTTTTTCGGATGGAATTGATTGCAATAAAAAAGCAGTTGACCCGTTTCTCTTTTTTTTCTCCTCTTATGTTTTCTTCTCGCAAGTGCAGCTAAATTGGGATCCTAGTGGTGGTGGTGATGGTGGTGGCGAAGTGTTGCTACGAGAAAAGCTTAAAAAAAGTTTATTGCCATGGCTCTTGCGTTGGGGGTATACAGAATGATAGTACTACAAAAGCCGGGAAGGGAAACCACATTTCAGCTTCCGTACATTTTTAGTACACCAGTCAAATTCAGATTGAATGCTCAAATGTGGATGTTGTCGGAGGCAGTAATGTGGGGGGAAAGTAATCTATCGGGAAGACTCCAATTTTTTTAACATATTGTGCAAATTCTACAGAGTAATAAAACGCATTTTTTTCAGAGGTAAAATACTTAAATCCTTGCTTGTTGGCACCGCAGCAGCAGCAGCTGCACCAGTGGTTTCCACTTACTAACTTGTTGATTTTATATTTTACCTTGTGTAGTTTTGTCATTTTTTTTGCGGCGTCTCATTAAATGACAAATTTGGAGCAGGGTTTTTTCCAGCAACGCGCCGAAACCGAAGAGGTCTCTAATTTATTTAGCTAAGGTGCAAATACAGTGAACTATGAACTACAGCTTTCCCATTATTTTGATAAACGTCATTTCGTCGCATCCATTTTCCCCTTTTACATATTTAATTAATGGACAATTATCCCTCCGCAATGTAAGCATTAAGATTGTTTATGTGAGGTGGAGGGTAATTTTAGATCGTCCAAAAGTATGGCCTTACGTGTCGCTAATGCGCTAATGGTTCATTTCGCCAACCTACGATTTTCGTCAAACGTCCCCCCTCTCCGATGGCTTTCTGTAATGGCAGGAAAAAGAAGGAGAGGGTTTTGGTGACACACCTCTTGAAAACCCTCTCCTTCTCGTCGCTCTAAAAAATGCTGTGTTTCTACTACGTTCTTTCCCTTTGAAACAATGACAATTTCCGGGGCTCTTAGCGAAAATGCCAAATGTGCACTTTGTTGTCACGTGTTCATCCCAGAGTTTTTGATAACAACATTGCAGGAAAAAAACAAACATTTTAATCAAGAGTAAAAGCCCCGTTTGAACTTTACCCAGAATGCACAAAGGATAGTATAAGTGGAACGTACCGATACCTATACGCACACATGTCTTCAAAACATTTTCCATTCACCATCCACATACAAAACTCATTAAAGAAACTCATTTTTCCAGCAACTATCCCCTTCAAAAATGTAAAACAAAAAACGGCTCGTACTACTAGCAACAGTTGATGGGTTAGCAGGGCAGGCGAGATATGGAGAGAGAGAGAAAAAAAAAAGTGAAATGTTTTTCAAATGCCTTCTTTCCTTGCCAAATGGACAACTGTCTTGAGTTGGCTTGGTTACTTTCATTATAAAATTAGAGAGCTCCTGGCTAAAATAAGAAAATGAGAGGCTTTGTCGACGACTAAAGGTTGCATTATAAATTCATTGAAACTTCCACACATCGAGGCTGTGTCCACCAAGGTCTGCGGCGTGATACTACTATTATTTAAGTCGCTATACTATCTAAATGACGACGAGGAAAAAATTGATACGTTATTGTAACCACGTTCGATTTGGATGGAGAAAGTTGAGAACGTGGGAGAGTGGATGAATGGCTTAGAGAAAGTGTGAACATGCGGGTTCATTAAATAAACAGTTTGTCTCCAAACAACTAACTCGTTGATTCCAAAAAGTGTAGTAATATTGGAGTAATATTATCTCGTTTTTCCACTTGAGCCTGTCACACTCATTCCGTCAGTCGGAATAACATGCATACATATGAGGTCTGCTCGCCGTCGTAAATAAAAGAATTTTTCTTTCTCGAGACGGGGTCCAACTCGGGAAAAGAAATGAAATGTACAGTATCATGTTCTTTTCATGTGATTGCGAATCTATGCCACTCACCAAACCAACTCTCTCAGAGAGAGTGTGTGTGTGTGTGTGTGTGTGTGTGTGTGTTACGTATATACAATGTTTCTCAACTTATAAAAAGTTTTTTTTCTCGCTGGCTGGCTGGCTGGCTGGTTATATTCCTCCGGCTGTGTGGGAAAAGTGGGAGACATGGAAAATAAAGAGACATCATTAACACAAGAAAACTACTAACAACTCGGTTTCCTCCTCTATCTATTCATCTTTGTTTTCATCGTAGGAAACCAACCGAGTATCGGCAAACTAACGTTTGTCGGCGTAAACACCACCAAGGACCAGCAAACTCCAGAGCTCACAATGACTGAGTGAGAAGAGACGGGCAGGCAGGGTGTGATACGCGATGAGCTTTCCAGCTCAGACAAAACTGTGCTCACTTCGCATTCACAACATGTTAACCATGTATACGAACAGCGATAGGAGCGGTTAAAGGAGAGCCTGGAAAGGAGCGAAAGCTCCTTTCTATTGTTTTCTCATGTGGAGCTGATAGGAAACCACACTGGAATAAATGGGAGGAAAGTTTGTGAAAGGGAAATGAAACAAAGTAGGTAGCCGAGTGGTGTTCTTTGGTGTATAAAATGGTTGCATAGGGGTCACCCTAAAGTATGGAGCGAGAGGTTGATCGTCGTCGTCATCGGTGTTTTGTGCGATTATTATTATTATTATTATTTTATTTTCGTGTAGCCGCGACGACGACGACGACTTCTCCAAAGCTATAGTGATGATTCTCCCAGAGTGAGAGAGAGAGAGACGAGGATGCCACTTGAAGGAGTACATGAACCACAACGGGAAAATGGTACGCAGCATCAAAAGCATTTATGTATTTTCGCTGTGTGGAGAGAGTGAGTGTCTCCTCCGTCTTCCACTTCACTTTCCAGAGAAAACCAACTAGAAAGGGCCGACAATGATACCAGGATGAAAAAAACATGAAATGGGAGCGGCGGCGACTGGGTTAGATAGTCTCTGCTTATACGCGTGGACTGCTGTGGACGCGTTTTCGCTGTTATATTTGAATCAGCCAGTAATTAATCCAACCATGCAAAACAATACTCAAAAGATAATACTTAACACTTGGAAACACACCTACTTAACTGGTGGTCGGTGTGTGGGAATGACGCACTATTATTATATTCCGACCGAAAGTAGCCTTACATGAGCATTATTAGTTGTGATAGGTACAAGATAAGAGGAGGGGGAAGGACAGTCCATTTTATTCCGGGCTTGTTAGGCGTTACTTAAATCTGTCTTGTTTCAGTCGACCCACATCCTCCTCCAGCCTTTTCTCCTTATACCTATCCAAAGTTTTCGGCAATTATGTCGTCACTCACAGTCCCATTCTCTGTATTCAAATGAGTGTAACATTGTTCTCCACTCCCTTCATCTTTTTATAGGACAGCATGTGGCGTAATGAGTTTCGGAGGAGGGAGTTGGACCAGGAAAAAAGGGCTAAAAACTACTACTGTGGGCTCCCACACACACACACACACACAGTCGAAAGGGACATGTTCCCATGAAAATTTTTGCTAATCGGGTGACACCCTGGTCACACAAAACCCACCAAAAGAGAACGGCACAAAGAGAGAGAAAGAGAGAGAGAGATGCAGAGAGAGAGCAAGTTGATTCAAATTATGTACCTTAAATGCAAGACCCAGTTAGTGAGCATGATATTATGCAACATTTAGTGAATGCAGACGACTGCTTAAAAAGTGTGTCTCTTGAGCCAAACAAAAGGGCTTTGCTTAATCCAAACGTGAGCCGGGTATGTGGAGCTGGGATCAGCATACGAGTAGGAAAAAAATCCCATATTTGTGTGCACTTTAGTGAGGAAATACGAGCCCTCTCGGTTCCTTTTAATTCAACGCACCACCTCAAGTGTTTTGGTGCACAGAGAGAGAGTGGGGGGGAAAATTGTAGTGAATAGGACTGCGCGGAGGAATGTATCCATATGAAACGCACTATTTCCATCCATTTGTTATCTAAAGGACGTGCTCGGCTTAGCAAATTATCGAAAGTTAGCAAGAGGATTTAAATTGAGTGGTCTTTCCATCTATTACGAGAAAGTAAAAAAGTAGGCTATGCATGATAACAATTTGCTCCCCTCGACATATGCACACACAACCAACCAACCTTCTTCTTACTTTCTCGTTTTTTCTTATATTTCGCTAGTAGTAGTAGTGTCTGACTCGCTTTCTTTGGCTATGTATCCAGTTTTTTCCATCTTGTGAATTAGTTATAAAAAGGGCCGTCGTTGCTGTAAGGTATTGTGTGTGCCTTGCAGTAGTGGGGGGAAAAAGTGGGAAAGAAGATGGCTCTAATGAGACAGCACTCAACAAGATTATTGAAACTGGTGGAACTACCCCGCACAACCACCACACTAGATACAAACACACAAACAGAGAAAGCAGAGAGGAGCGACGCTCCATATAGGTTTTTGGGAAGTTGTCGTGGCGATATTTGCAAAAAGAGTGAAAAAGAGAGGAGTCCTTTGACCTTTTCAAAAGAGGAGTAAAGAATGCATTGACAAATAATACATGGAGAGAAATGCACAGAGACAAAGCGAGAGAGAGAGAGGGAGGGAGGGAGGGGGGAAAGAGGAGTGTGACATGGTTCTAGAGAATTGGGATCGAGTCCTTTACCAGAAGAGAGGAGAAGTAGTAGTGTAAGAGGCTCGGGGTTTTTTTTTTGTTCTCAGGGTATAGGGGTTTTTCTCTCGAAAAGTTAGCGGATTAGAAGTGAAGTATGTAGCGCCTTAGGGTCGCAGAATATTCAAGTGCTACACAGTTGGAGCAAGCAAGATGCAAGTTGTGACAAATGCAAGTTGAAGGAGTAAAAGTAAGAGGAGGAAAATCCAGAAATAGATTTCTATTGGGTTGGTTGATATATACGCGACGTACATTTGGGTTATGATGCGCTGGGAGGGAGCTGGGAAGATGTATGTAGACTCATAGTTTCCTTGTAGCGATACAGGAAAAACTGGCGGTGGTGGTGGTGGTGGAGGCTAGTGGCGGTGGGTATGGTGATGATGGTAGGAGGGAAGGAAAACGGGAGAGAAAAGTGAGGATGAAAATGAACCAGCCAGAATGTGTGTACAGTTGTTGTAAATTCATCGTAGGCCGATGGGTATATATTCTCTCGCCTGATGATGACTGGTCTTTAGTACTTTAGCTGGAAAAATCATCAGGCGAGTAAACGTGCTGGCGTAGAGTAATCTATGTAAATTATTGACGTGGAGATGGAAATGAGTGAAAATGATAAAGCGCCGCCAGGAAGTGAGTGAAAGAGCAGCGATGGATGCGTTGATGGTGTGACAAGAAGGGATATATATATGCATATATATGTTTCTATGTGAACACTTCAAAAACGCATTATGGCTCGAATGTCAACCTTTTCACTCAATTCATTGAGTCCATGACAGTTTCATGGGAAATGAATAAAAAAAATCTTTTAGTCACGGCTTGTTCTGGGTGGGAGCCGCCCTCCCTCCTTCCCTTTTCAGAAGAGAGCATGTTTGAGGAGGAAGAGGAGGAGGATGGAGGGTGTTAAAGAGTGGAGATAAAAGTTTGATAGTGAAAAGTGACTTGAAAATTTTGTTAGTTGGATGTCAAAGTTTGGGGAACACGTGCGTCAAAAGACTCATTAGCACTGAAAAGAGCTATCCTTGTCATTATAAAGACTCGACACTGCAGTGCTCCTCCTGCCTGTCCTGTCCACCCTTCTTTTACTCCGTTTCTTTCCCTTATTATTATTAAGCATGATTATTATTATTATTATTATTATGGATTCGGAAAAGTAACACCCAGTTGAGACAGTGAATGATGTATAGTGAGCAGAGGATGGAAGTAGTCGTGCAAAACATTTATACATTTAATTTATGTCTTCTTTTTCTTGAGTGAAATCTTAATCAGTCATTGGACTACTGCTGACTGGTGGATCCCCAAGTTTTCCTAGATGCGCGTCATGGGAAAACTGAACCAAGAAGGAACGAACGAACTCGTTGAGATTGTTTGTGGATGCAAACATTGGGTATGTATGAACGATTCAGCATGCATGCATGATTGAGTACGAGCCAACGACTCAACATAACGACGAGATGATGATGCAAAGCAAAGTGAAGAAGATTGTTTTATATATTTTTTGCCTTACCTGACAAGTGGGAACGGGTGAGTTGTTCGCTTTGGGATCCCTCCAACCGAGGAGAGGCGGGATAGAAATAAGTGCCGAGAGGATCCACACCATGGCAATCATGGCAGCTGCTCTTGCTGGCGTCCTTTTCTTAAGGTAGTCAACAGCTTGAGTGATAGACCAGTAGCGATCCAGACTGATTAGGCAGATATTCATTATGGAGGATGTGCAGAGGAGGACATCCATGGCGGAGTGGATGGAGCACCACACCGTGCCAAATATCCAGTAGCCCATTAATTCATTAGCGAGTGAGAAGGGCATAATGAGAAGACCCACAAAAAAGTCGGCCACCGCTAGCGACGCGATAAACCAGTTTTGCAAGTTCTTGAGCGATTTCTCGGTGGCGATGGCGATGATGACGAGCATATTGCCGATGACGACGACAATCATCATGAAGGTGAGAACAATGGATGAGATGACGATATGAAGAGTGGAGTAGCCGAGAGCGTGGATGACCACAGTTTCGTTGGTCCCATTGCCCGATAACTCGTACTCGTCGCTCAAGTTGAGGTTATCATTATTTTCATTATTTGTCCATTGGTAGACGCTTACTTCATCGTAGGCTCCGTTCAAGTCCAGCCCATTCATAACTGTCCCATCACCCTCCATTTTTCCAGTCTTAAGTGTTACTTCGTTGTTGTAATTAGATGTAATTCAAGAAGAGAACAGAGAAACATGTAATAACTTTTACCATTTACCATTTACTACTACTACTACTATACAACCAACTAACCACCCGCAAAATGGAGAGGAAAACTGTCTCCGACAATGCGGCTCTCCCACAGTCGTCGTCCTCGTCCTTCTCCTCCTCCTCCTCCTCCTCCTCTTATAAATACACAAGGAGATGATGCTCCTCTTAACATTAACTAAATTATTATATGCGCTGTATAATGTATCATATATATTATGTGCCACTATAATTGTTGTTATTACTATTTTATATATATATATATATGTCTCTCCACCACCTCCTCCTCCTCCTCGTCTCTCCTGCTACTGATATGAACAAGTCACTCAAACCCACTCAAAGGTATTTATTATATATTCTTTTTTAGCGTCCTCCTCGCCCCTTCACTCCTAACTTATCCTCAGAAGAGCTGAAAGTTATCTTCGTTGTATTTGTCTTGTGGACTGTACTTAACAAGTGTTCCTCCGACCAACAACACCAGCCAGAGAGTTCAGTCAGAAACAACAGCACATTACTGCTGCCAGTTATAGCCCCCGTTACAATAAACTGGATCCCTTGGCCAGAAATAACTAGAGACACGCGCTACCAACAACAACAGCCCAAGTGGTTGCTACTCCAACTCTTGGCAATATTGAAAGAGTGTTGTCTCTGCTGCTGCTGCTGCTGAGATGTTGGATGGATACTATATATACATATATATGTTTCCATGCATACAATTTTGGAATTCGCAATGATGCGGTCTGCTCAGCAGTTGGAAGGAGCCATATTAAAATTCTAGTAGATGACAAAGGTAGTATATATGTAGTTGTTCAACTGGGTAGTTGGATAAAAAGGAAAGAGAGAGAAGAAGTCGTCGTCGTCTTCGTCGTCCTCCTCCTCTTCTCCTCGTCCTCGTCCTCGTCTTCGCAGCCTGGCTTGTCTCTGCCACTCGAACCGGAGAAACCAACCCACCTTACATAAAACGGTAAATTGCTCCGAGATTTTTATTGCAACACTAAAGGAGAAATTGAAAACGAAGGAGAGAGCTGGTGCTGCTGGAGTTCACGTCCAATAATAATGCAGTAGTAGAAGTCGTACTACTACTACAAGTGTGGCTGGCTGTGTATATCTCTCAAGGAGTGTGAGGAGCACCCAAACTAACTGTGCCTCTGTCTCTCTATATAATAATATACGCGTCTGTTGTAAGTGTGTGTATGTGTGTGTGTATGTGTGTGTGTGGATGTATTCAGCAAACACTGCTGTTCATAAGTGGGAAACTTTGTCAGTCAGGAGGTTATGTATTTCCAGAGAAGTTACAAATTGAGAGAAATTTCCTTTTGTCCTCAGTTCTTCCAAGCACATCAATCAGAGGGATTCACTAAGTTTCCTTTGACATAAAAACACTAACAAGAAGCATGGTCGTCGTCGTCGCGAGGTAGTTGTTGGAGACTCTCTGGAGCAAATAGGAGCCGGGGCAGTAGAAGTAGCAGTCGTCGTAATAGAAGTGGTGGTGATAAGAAAAGTGGAGAAAATACTTATTTGAAGTAAAGCTGGCTCTCTAGCAGTAAACCTTCATCACTCGCTCTCCTCTGATATACATTTTGGTCATTTTGGAGAGAAAGCGAGAGTCTCACTTAGGGAATGAAAAAAGGTTTGGCTCCACACTGCAGGATAATAAGGGTAATTGCAAGAGTAGTGGCTTGAAGATGACAGAGCGGAGGAGCAAAGCCGGCAGTATAGTAGCACAAGTAGCCTCTCTCGTCCCAACTTTAGCTCTGGTTGCATTCATAAAAAACCTGGCTGCTCGTTTTAATGTTCTATCAGATGTTGTTGAAGGAGCACTTCTCCCTTTTTTCTCTGTCATGCTACCAGCCAGTAACAATGGCAAAAATGAATTTAGCTTTTGGGCCCAGCTCAAAACCCAGACGCACAAGTAGAGAGAGAGAGAGAGAGAGAGGGAGAGTCAGGCTGGGGCAGACGGATGGAGGGATGGGAGACGACGAGAAAAAAGCATCAGTGTTGCTGGTGATGGCGGTCGGCTCTTATGGTAGTCCTAATATAAGCAACTATATATCAGAAAGAGAGAAAGAGATAGAGAGTGAAGGGGGGGGGGGGGTAGAATTGTTGGTTGGTTGGTTGGAGGATGGAGCCCTGCTCACTTGCTGGTCCCTGAAGCAGCTGCTAGTGAAAGTGGTAGTAAGTGAACTCCTCTTGATGATGAGGATGCTGATGATGATGATGATGACGACGACTTGTAGTTGTAGTAGTGGTAGATGCAAGAGTGCTGGGCAAGTACTCGTGGTGGGAACAGCAGCACTGACCGTGTGGCAACTCGAAAAACATGCTTTCTCCGACTTGTTCCCAATCCCATTTTTCAATGAGTCACAACTGCAGCAGTGGGAGAAAGGGGCAAGAAGTTATATATATATATATTCCTTTCTAATTTAACAGTCCACCCCACCAGCACCACCTCCACTGCCACACCACTAGTCCTCTCCTACATCCCAATCACAATCAACTAATATGCTCAAATTCCTCCACTCCATTCGACGAGGGAAAAGCACCTTTTTTTACCGAGCGAGAGCAAGGAACCAGCAGGAGATAGAGTGAAGAAGAAAAGTACGGTAAACGAGGGAAAAAAATGTTGATTGTAGTGGAAGCACACAAGTGTAAGAGAGAGAGAGAGAGTGTCACTGTGCAGGTAAATAACTGACAAGATATTATGCACCGACAATTCCTATTATTCCACTGGGAGTGTTAGCTCATTCAGTCCCATCACAGAAAATGCTAATGTTCTCCAACTCCATTCGATATTCATGTAGTACTACCTACTACACGCTCTCCTCTCACTCCCGTTTTTACTATATATATATATCTCGACTAGTAGTTCTATTACTTATATTATACTCACTGTGTGTGTGTGTGTGTGTGAGTGCTTTAATAACAAATGCAGTTTTCCTTTAGTTAGCCCTTTTATAGGCGGCTGGCAGCCCGTGCCTCCAACAGTGTACCAAGTGGCAGCACGGCGGAGGAGAAGCAAGCAGAGACGAGCTTTAATGTAGTGAGTTTAAAATATATGGGAAGGTGAAAGGGGAACAAGTGCACCGCTCAAGAGAGGAGGAAATGAAGGAAATATTTTATTATCACTGTGTGAGGAAAAGGGGAAATTTTATAGTCTTTGAATTTGAAGCCTTCGCGAGAGAGAGAGAGAGAACGGAAATAATAACTACTATTCCATGTTTCCACTCTCCAAAAGTTTTTTTTTTTTCCTCTCGTGCTTAGTCCACACACAACCACTTTGCTTGGTGGGGGAAGCGGAGGAAGCAATGTACTACACACTTATCTGTAGGCACTCCAAAATTGTAGGCTGCTCTGTCTTTTTTTCTCTCTTCTCTCTGTTGATTTCCACCAATTTAATTGGTAATCACTGCCACACGCACCACAACAACGCCGCTATACGTAGCCCAGTAGCGATACGCCAACTTTCATCCTCATGTTGTCGTCTCCCTCTAAACGATGATTCATCTCTGTCAGTTTACTTTGGCTGGAGGATTAGACTGGGAATATTATACCTGGAGAACAACACACGCTGTGTGGGGGAATCTGCCACCTGCCACTGTCACCACCACCAACAACACTGCCGTCTTCCCTGTCTCTCCAGTTTCCCTTTGATGGCCTCGCCTGTAATAGAGAATTAAATATGAAAACTCTTCCCATTGCTCCCTGCCGATTTCCTGTACACCTTAGGATTATCGAAAGGAGGAAGAAAGAAGGAGCAGAAGAGCAGAGCCCACAACACCATTGTCATTGTCGGTTTACTCCTGCGACCCAACTAAACTACCAAGCTGGGAAGGTAAGGATTGATATATTGGAAAGCTGGAGGAAAATAACACACGACGGGGACGACGTAGCAGGGGTAATGGAAAACATTGGAAGTTGTAAGTATTTTCCTTAACGCAGATAAATGCGTATGTGGCTCGTGGGTAATGGAGTAATTTTTATAAAAAAAAAACTAAGTAACCATGTTAGTCATTATATTTTTTTTGGAGTATTTTTACTCCATGGATAATCACCGTGTCACTCGTCGTGGTTCCACTTAAACTCGGAAAGAAATGGTAATATACCAACCGCGACCCCCAACTCTATACTATCTCTACAAAGTATGTAACTAGCTAATGTAATGTAACTCTGTGTTTCCTCCTGTCTCCGCCGAGTACTCCTCAAAACCAGGAAAAGTTGCAAGTAAAATGTTTTTAATATTTTATTATTTCCTACAGCACGCTCTAGACAATATTATGTATGCCCGGCCGACTAGCAATGAAGTCTATATAAACTGTGTGTCTGTACCTACATTTGTGTGTGTGTGTGTGTGTATGTAGCCCGAACCCTCGAATTTTCTTGTATTGCCGAGTAGTTGTTGTCGTCGGTAAGAAATAAAAAAAAGGAAATCTTTTAACAGCCCGTATGACCAAGTACGCCAACAATAACTTTTGCTTACACCGTGAGCCAGAGTGGAGCCAAAATAACGTATGATGTGGTAATGGTAAGTATGTGTGCCAGCCAGGACGTGTATTAGACGGTAAATATTGTCTTCAAGTTGGAATTTGATAGCATAATAGAAGCCTTGGTGAAGAGGACGCTGTGCGCTGCTCCTCGTCTTCACAAGACAAAAGCGAATGCTGCCTTTCCAACGTGGAGAGGAGGAGGAAAGTATATAAAGAGAGAGAGAGAGAGAGAGAGAGCCCTCCTGGTAGTAATGGTCGTATTTCACCTGAACTCTAAAAGCAGTTTGTCTTTTTATCAATTTTCACTCACACTCGCCACAAAATCTATATACCTAGCTATATTTAAACAAGGTGTACACGTTGGTGAGATAGCGGGAGAGCCCCCACTTTGTATTGCTTTATTATCCCCTGCTCGAGACAAACTGTGGGAAGCATGTGGGAAGGCTTTTTGTTTTAAAAGGGATTCCGTCTTTTGTGCAGAAAAAAAAATAGCATGTTGGCCAAGTTTTAGTTGTTGGGCTCTCCACCCAAACGATAATTTCCCATTTATGGGGATACACAAATGCAATAAAATGATCAAACCTCCGATTGTCAAATGAAATTGGATGCCGAAATTATTATTTTAAAATTGTCTTCCACCCGGAGAAAAGCCTCTCTTCTTTCTTTCGAGTTAAAATGGGAGTAGTAATGGTTATAATGTGCAATTGCTTGGGGACCCCTCCCCTCCTCGGTTTTTCACTCTGGCCTGTGGGCTGGCGGCTGGCTGCGGCTGCCTGCCTTGCCTGATAGCAAGCTGGCTCGACAGCAATTTTGTATTGTTAATAAAAGAATATAATTTGAGTGTGTAGTCAATTTCAAAGAGTGATCTATTTTGTTCTTGAGCCTCCTTTCTTCTCGTCGTCGTTGTCGTCGTCGGCTATCTATCTGTTTGTGTGTCTTCTTGATATCTAGGTACATACCTAGTCATGAACAATGTGCTATTGTGCTGCTATTAGAATGCAACTAGCCTCATCAGAATCGCAAATGAGCTTTTGAAAAATAACTCGTCATTTGCTGATAAGCAGAAATATTATGCTACATAAGTAGTAATAAAAGATACGATTCAGCACAATTCCCCATTTCAGTTTATATATTGCCTGCCTTTTCCCTCTAGGAAGTAATGGGCACTTTTTTTTGAGGTTGCTGCCTGCTGCCTGCTGCTGCTGTCTTTGACGAAAACAAAGGAGGATTTATCGTGGGCTGGTTGCTTTCATCCTTTTGCAATTATACAACCGAGTGCATTATATATCCCTAAAGACAAAGGTAGATAGATAGAGAGAGAGACACACACATGACGTCGCCAAACAATAATGAAAACATCAGACAGGACATATCATATTATACATGGTTATCTATATATATTCAGCTTTCAGCTACTCAAAAAAAGAACCTTTTTTTACAGCGTATGATACGCAGGGTGGAGTATATCCTTAAAAGAATGGTTATTATTAGTGAGGTATGCCGTGCGCAATGCTTTCTGCCGCTGGCTCTGGTGGGGCTGATTCATAACATTAAAACGAGTAGTGGCTTAACTAGTCTTTCGAGTATATGACAGCCACAACTAGACTATCTGTTGTCATTAATGATTTCTCATAATGTGCAATCATTGTGCAATACTTTTCTGACATATTGGAAGTGTACACGATACACTCGGCGCGGACAAATACACCAACAAAACTCTCCACTTCCACAAAGGGAATAATATTGCACGGACGAACATAATGAAAAAATGCTTATTCAGCATTACACGCATTTTCCATGTTTCCGCAGCCAAGCTCGACATATTTTATATATTATATATACCTATATGTAGCGTGGCGTTCTCGCGTTGTTCGCCTTCCTCTCGTTATTTTTTTTTCTTGTATACTTATTTTGCAGAACGTCAACGTAGCAGTTTCATATAATAAGGCATGTGGGTAAGAAATAGTCGGCCGAATGTTATGATGATATCTTTAGAATGATGCCTGAATATAGATTCCTTTTTATGAATCATTCGCGAGAGAGAGAAAAAAAGCTTCCTCCTAATAATATACTCGCTCACACGGCACGATCGAAAAGAATGGTCAAACAAAAAGAGAGAGAGAAAAAATAGAGAGAAGCTCTTAATTCATTCATTCAAGTCGGACCTCGGCTGCCAAAAGAAAGCTTAAAGAGTGGCAGATTAGATGGATAGGCTAACCCTCTCGGTCGGACTACAAGGCGTGACGATGAAAGTTACGTAGACCATTCCCGAAATGAGTTTATCAAAGCCATAATTACCTTTATGTACTTTCTAAAACTGCATTGCCCTCTGACTGAGCTGAGGTAGGAGTAGTGGGAGCACCCATAAAAACACAATATATATATAGATGTTGCCAGCGTCAAAGCTGCTGCGCTGCGGAAAGAGAGTTGTTGTATCAGCAGGAGGAGAAACGACGTGCATTGACCTGTCAACTTTCAAGAGTCATTTAACATTCAGTCTGCCCTGGCCTCGGTGACCGTATATATAGTATGAACAGTAGCCGTTTTTCCGGCAGGATATCAATCATGTGATCGGGCTATCAATATTTTAAAGTGGTTTTCGCATTGACGGGTGGTGGATCCAAACCGAAAATGAAGTGTAGTGGCCCACCTCCTGTTTTCTGCACTAAGGCTATATAGTATCCCACCCTGTCCAGTGTCAAACCGAGTATAATTTATGGACGCGGCGGAACTATATGCAACCGTAATAAATTATTATGAAATTTAATAGCGCAGCAGCAGCAACTATATATAACTATAATACATTTCTAATTGAATCTGGACAATTTCTGAAGACTCCGGAATTGAAGCTCTTCTCTCCTCAATCCAGTTAGAGGCTTATGTAGTAATAATGCAATGAGTGATATTATATGTATTTCCCACAATCAGCCCGACGAAAACCAACTCGTCGTCGATCAAGCCAAAAAAAAAAGAAAAGTTGGCTCGATATGGCACAGCTTACACGGCGGCAGCGGCGGTGGCGGAGAGGTGAGAGTGGAAAAAAGTGTAACTGCATTAGCACACCAACCACCACCACCGCTTTGATATATCCGAGCGGAGAATATGAGAGGGGGCTATAGGAATACCAACAGGTGCAAAAGCTGGGAGAACAGTGCTACCCTTTCATTTGTCAGTACATTTTTAGTACATGCTTTCCTACAAGAACTCTTGGCTCCTGGCAATAAACAATATTTCTGCCGGCAATTTTTTGTGTGCTTTCAAGGCGGAATGGGAATGGGTAAAAAAAAGAAAGAAAGAAAGAAAGAGTGAAATGCTATGTTTTTCCCTCTTATCAAGTCAAGCCTCCTTTTACCCACGACCCCACACACACTTCATTACAATTATTGTTATGATTATTATGTGGTGTAGTCGTATTCATAAAATATAAGTCTAAGAAAAAAAGGGAGTTATAAAGCCGTCCAGCTTATTTTGCATCGCTGCTCATTGTTCCTCCTGTAAAAAAGGGGACTTTGTTTTCCCTGTTATCAGTTCCGGGAGAGAATAGGAGCCTGGATAATCAGAGTAAATGATAATCCGAATGACTTGGGGCATGTTGAAAATTTCGAGGGTAGGGCATATGGAACGCAGAGAGAGAGAGAGAGAGAGAGAGAGAAAGAGGAAGATGGAAACGGGACTCCGTTCCGGATTTCGGGAGTGCCCATTAGGATAAAGCGTTATTTGGAGGAGCAAGGCGAGAATTTAGTTTTTCTTGGGAGAGATTTTACAACCTCTTTTTTGCCCATGGAGTGGTTCGCCCGTGTGTATGCGGCCCAGTCGTTTGTAAAGTATTAATAGTTACAATAATAGTTAGATAGAAGGACAGAGAAGATAAGTGCATCCTTACTTTTTTGATCTCTTGAGAATGTCAAATTACTTTAGTCATCATGATGACTTTCAAATGTGAATGTGAGTCAACTGAAAGGAGAGAGGCTCAAGTGGAGCATTGTGTCCTCACAGCAGTCATTTTGTATACAATCACCACCACTACCAATTTCAGAATGAGGAGACCGGCTGTAGTATACACACAAACACACGATGTTCATTATCTGGGGCCTCTTGTGCCCCGTTTCTGATTCAACTTCAAAGTTTTGCTTGATGAAACTCTAGAGGCACGCGGACGGGGAAAGAAGGGGTAGCCGTGCCGCGGAGCTCCAGTGAAAGAGAGACGACGGGCCTGGATTACAGTTAGTGGAGTAGTCTCCAATAAAGGAGATGGGAAACAAACGGTGGAGAAAAAAGTGGAAGAAGCAGGAAGGAGCAGCAGCACAACACAACAGTGTTATCACCACCACTTAGTTATTACTAGTTGCCAAAGAAGACGACGACGGCAAGATGTTTATGTGGCTAAAGAGGACTGACTGACTGAGAAACCTGAAAGTCTGCTCCTTCCTTGTGTCGTCGTCCTCGCCGTCCCCGTTCAAATATAATCTAGAAGCAACGAGGCTAGTTTGGGATTTCCCTTTGTGTTGGCCACAGGGATCTGTCTTATTATTACGTTCCCGAGATACTATCTGACAACGGCGAATCAAGCACACAAAAGCCACTTTGGCCCTTCTCCTTCTCTCCGTCGCAAGTTTGAAGTTAGCAAGGAGTAAGTAGTCCGGACACTACTCTGGCAGAATATATATTCCCCCTTTTTTGCCCGAAACAAAAGCCTTGTTGTAGTAGCTGCTTTTTTCTAGTAGAACGCGGCTTGTTTATGTCTCCTGTTTATACAACAACATGGATGCGAGGAGCACGAGAAACACTTTATATATGTATATGTTTTTTCGACAGGATTTTGGACATTTGCTGCCAGACAGACTGTCTGTGGGAGTATTGCAATTTTTCCAGCAGTGGTAGTGGTCCTTGATGTTTGAAAAGTTGAGTGGGTCACCCATCAAATAAATGTTCAGTGTGAAACATGAGGGTTCTTTATTTTTTATATTTTTTTAACTTTAAAATATGGTTGTTGTAAGTATAACCTTGGTAATATGTCTGGCACTTGAAAACTCCAACTAGAAAATATGTTATTGTTCAAAATATAATTGAACGGGATAAACTGTCTCCTCCTCCTCCTCCTCCTCCACTTCCTCGTCACAAACCAGCAGAGCGAGTCCAGTCCGGGGCGAGAGTGAGATGAGGATTTATTATTATCCAGCTGACAAATAAATAAATCCTGGAGTTGCAATAAGTCCCGTGTCGTCGTCCCCGTCTCCAAGCACTTACTGGGGCTAGGTGAATTCCTTCAACGGGAACCCGTCGACACGACAATATAAAGATGCTGATGATCTCAGACACACTCAGCAGAGAGGAATTTCGAAAATGCAAAGACGACACACGGCTGCTGGTCGTCTTCACCCGCACCAAAAATAAAAAGCTATATATTATATTATTATGTATTTACTATTTCACGATAGAAGGTTGTAACTGGATCCGTTTGTTAGTTTAAGTGGGAAACAACAAGAGTCGGTTTTCTCATCAGGAAAATTTTTTACGGAAACCACGCGAGAGAGAGAGCCCGTTTACGAGCCACAGTTCAGTTCAGAGCCAATCCACAACTAGAATAGTATTAACCGTGCGAGTGAGAAGACACGGAGGATGATGATCATCATGAGAGAAGAAGAAGAAGAATCAGGTTAAGTGAAGGCTTTTTTGGCTGTAATAGAAGGAAGCACGCTGAGTGAGAGGAAACGGTTGTTCTGTTTTGGACGAGCGCTATCAGAGGAGTAATAGCAGGGGATAGGATGGATCAGGATGATGTACCGGAGTAATCTGTGATTCGACCCGTTTCTCCCAGCTTAAAAAAGACAGAGCGAGAGCAAGTGGAAAACGGAGTATGTAGTCGTAGTAATGGTAGTAGTCCACCCAACTTGACTGTTCTCTCAGTTCTTCAACAAAGTCTTGTAGTAAGTGAGAATGGTGTTTTCCTTCCTTCGTCGTTTCGTTGTCTCCCTGCCTTGCCTGCCTGTCTGCTTGCAAGGAGAATCCCGTTCTCCCGTTTCGTTTTTACGTGTTTACGTGCTGCTTGCTCGGTTCGTGGCTCTTCTCTGGTGCTGCTGCTGCTGCTGCTGGCTTGCATGGAGCACATGTTTCTTCAAACAGGCGCCTGCGACTGACTATGCATTGCTCCTCTTGCTATAACACCACACACCATCACCAGCATCAGAGGAGGAACAGAAGAGTCCCATCATGTTCTCCACCGAGCCACTGCGGCCCCATCCGACAAAATTCCTGTTGGAAGAAAAACTTTCCTCTCTCTCACTCACTCACTCCTTTCTTTTCTGCCTTAGTTCCTTTCTCTTTTCCTCTCTGGCTTTCCTTTTTCTCTTTTCTCTCCCTCCGTTCCCCAAAACCTTCTACTACTATTTCTACTACTACTACTACTACTACGCCACTTTCCCGTTGTTCATCTCCTCTCTCTCTTTCTTGGCTTTCTCTCTAAGAGGCTTCTCCTTCTCTTTCTCTCTCTCTCCCTTTCTCCCTCTCTCTCCCTCTCTTCAACTATTTAAACGAAGGGAAAATGGGTACACTAAATTTTGAGTCTATGTCTCTACATCTTATGTGGTTCATGTTGAGGATCTTTGTTGCCTCCTAAGGCACCTGATATCATAGCATACACAGGCGCAGCTCAACAGTTTATTTCGGCCGACACAATGCTAAATTCCTTTTTTCTTACGTCTCCTCCACAAGAAGAGAGGAGAAGAGCATTTGTGTGCGTGTGTGTGTGTGTGTTGTTGAGTGAGCTCCGTTCACTAACATTCTTGTCTTCTTACTCATACGTTTCCTCGTGATAAAACTTGTTTCTCCAACTCATTCTTCCCCCCGTTTGCATAAACCAACATGAACAGAAGGGAAAAAAGTTTTACAAGAGGATATGCCGTAGAATAGAAAAATCGACATTATATTAAAGATGGGAAGAGAGAGAGAGAGAGAAGGGAAAAGTGAAAGTAAAGTTGTAAAAGCAAGTCTCCTTACCTAAAGGGGTAAGAAGAAGAAGAAGAAGAAGAATTGTTGGAAGCGATGTGCTACTTTTCTCAACGGATACCCCATTCCAACCGTAGCAGCATCAGCATCAGCAGCGGCGAGTGAAACCTCCTTTCCCAAACCAACAAGAAGAGAAGGAGTCAAGGGAAAGTTGGAAAACTATGAGTTGTTGTTCTCTCTCCTCCTTTCTGACTGTGAACAAGAAATTCCAATGCAAGGAGAGAAAATGCAACTTGAAATCAACTCCACTTTTTTTTCCTCTCCTGTGACACCAAGTCAAAGATTATGATGTGTGCGTTATATGAGAGGAAGGAGGGGAAAATGGGGAAATAGATTGTAAAATTATTATTTGTCTAGCCCCTCCATAACATCTCTCTCTCTCCCTCTCTCTCTCTCTCTCTCTCTCTGTTCTGTTCATCATTATGTCATATAAATTAGAAGAGCGCAGCCTTGCTTGTCGGACGGATTATAGTGGTAGAGGAAGAAGAAATAGGATATTGTGAGAAAATCTTCCATCCCTTCCCTTTCCAATTCTCTGCTGCTCCCCATAGTTCCATCCAGCACTGCCTAGAATGCAGTGTAATGTAATTAGGATAATGTAATTTAATATAATAGAATTCCAATTAGTATGATATAAGTCTAATTTGAGACGTATAGCGATGAGAAAGGCATCTCCTATCCTCAGTTTTTAAGACACCCCATAAGAAAGGTATTAATCATATCAAGTTCAACGCCGCTTCAATCCCATTTCCGAACGAACTTCATTACGATATTATATACTCCCCATCTCTCTCTCTTCATTTTGGATGCATGTCTTGAAAATAAAAGGGAGCCTGCTCCTTCTTCGATTTCTAGCTTCAAAAACACGCAAACAAAATATGCAGACAATGTGCCTGGATGACTACATAATTACGAGTTTTGCTTAAACCTCTACAAAAAATGCACTAGTATAACATAGTATATACGTATACATGGTTGGATTATTTCCTCATTTTTCCAGTCTGGGATTTCTGCCCTCTTTCTAGGAAGGAAAGGGTAGGGAGAGCCGATAAATTAATCGCTGCAAATTGATGAAAACGCAGCTGGTGATTACGTGTTGTCAACATGGGTGAGCACCTTTGATTTCAACATCAATCAATAGCCCACATTGTACATAGGGAAAGGTCTTATGTCATGACACAACGGCTATACGACAAGGTTCCACAGCCACAAAGCTGAACAAAGGAAGGGAGTGATGTTGAAAGCCACCTGGGGTGCATTCAACGTAAGCATTGATAGGGAAAGTTTATTGAGTTCTCTATCTTCCACGTCGCTGGCACCTAGCGAAACCCTGTAGATATACTACGTGCTCCAAACTCCAAAACCAACCAAACGGTACCTACATGCCATCACCACCACCGCTTCCACACAACTTTTTCTCTCCGGATAGAGCTGGCTGGATGTTTCTACGTGGATTTCGTTGAACACAAGGGAAACTACGGGATTGCGTAACTAAACGAGAATTTGTAATTTTGGAGAGACGCCGGTACACTTGCTAAATCTGGCTCAACATTCCACGAGGATGATATTCATGTTGAAGAAAAGAAGACGAAGAAGAAGAAAAAAGTTTGCATGAACATCTGCCATTTTCAGCCGTAAGGTGTTCTCTCTGGATGACGAAAGAAGACAAGAAAGTATAGGTTACATTACATTCCACAAGAGAGGAAAAAAATTTTTTTTAGGTTAGAGGTGGAGTGGAGGTTGAAAGAGTAGTTTTCAAAGTATAGGTGGTCGGGCTGAAATAGGAGAAGACAGAATTGCTGGTTGATGGATACAAATGAAAGCAACAATTATGCCCGTGGTAAAGTAATAATAATCAGGGAATGGGTGTCATTAGTCATGGCCCATTCTTGGGAATATTTTGATAGGGCAGTTGTGTGGTAAAATGGTCGGTGGTTCTTGGAGTCACCCAACTGGGCCAGATGGGACGAGCAGCAGCACCTTCATTCATTCGTCCATCTATCATCGTCGAGAAAAGAGCCATTTTTTGTTAGAACAAGGATGCTCCATCCGCCGCCACCGCGCTGTATATATATATATATACATAGTATCACGAAAAGAAGTGAGTGGTAACATAATGCCTGCAAGGTTTTGACATGAATTTGTCTCAACTCACGTAGCACTCGTAGCAGACTTCACGTATTGAAAGTGACATCACTTGACATCTTGAAAATTGAAAGTGTCACCAGAATATCACACCTCTGAATCCACTCCTGCGTGCTTGCATGTGAATCAAGTGAATAATAAGAGTAAGAGTTTATGGATATGCCGGGGATATAGAAAATTTAATGGACACATACAAAGCGCGCAGCGAGAACTTTGCGACTTTCATATTTCTTCAGATTACTGTTCGAGTAAACAAAAGGGTTCATTCAAACTTTTTCAATGGGAAGAGCGCCCAAGCAGAAAGAGGATTGATGAGTTGAAGGTTCCTTCATTATGCCGGGATACTTGCTCACTTGCTTACCCTTTTATCCAATACTTACTTCGCCCTCCCTCCTATAGCCGCCCTGCCCTCCACGGCGGAGAGATTGCTGCTGCTGCTGAGCAAGATTGCACGTTAGCATTACCAAACATCTCCATAAACGGCTAACCCACATTCATTATGCTAACATCCACCTCCTTCCTTAAACAAAATATACGCGTAAAAATGATGAGTAAAATGATGATTTAGTATTATGTCGTATTTTCAAATAGAAACAAATCCACTGAGCCCGAGATGAAGCACAACGCCGTTGCAAAAATAAAATAAAATAAAATCACTATTATTATAAATGAAAAAAATGTTTCATTACTCGGCACAATACCGCTTTAGTACCTTTTATCCGTCAAATTTACTTTGACCGTGTGGCTGCTACCCCCACTACGTGCAGTAGTTAGTTAATAATGGGGACCCGGAATGCATGAACTTTGAACTCTGCTTCTAATTTCTAATTACCAGTAAAGTATAGTGTATTATGATGGGGAAGGGGGAGCAAGAAAGCATTCACTGCTGGTTCAAACAAGGAGAAGCCCTTTCTATTATTCCCTTTTCCCGGAGAGAGTAAGAAGAAAAGCTATTAGTCTTAAGTCAGCGACTTGCCAAGTCCCCCTCCGTTGGTTGTGGTAATACGGCAACACAACGCGGTACAATAATGATACAGGCTGATGTGAGTAGTGAGATGTTGGCTAAAGGGCAATTTAAAATTTTGCGAGGGACTACTACATACTACTACTCGTAGATGCAGTAGAACGGTGGTGGGTTTTGTTATAATAGTACTCCCTCCTCCGTCCTCCTCTCCTCCTAAGTCGTCCAATGTATAAAACATACAAACTTGGACATGAAGCATTGAAAGGGGCAGCCAGCCTCTCTGAAAGACTGGCCTAATCTACTTTGTTGAAAGTTTAGTTGTCCGGATGAAAAAGAAAGGAGATTAGTTACTAATCAAGAAATAGTGTAGTGAAATGTCTCAACGGACAGTGAGAATGGTAGTACAAATTTTCTGTCCCAAAAGAGACGGTCGGTCGGTGTACGGGACTCGGAGAGAGAAAGCGGGGAAAAGTGGAACGGGCCCCTTCATTTTCCTTCCTTGTTGCAACTGGCAACACACGGCACAAAGTGTTCATCCGGTTCGATGGAAATCAGAGAGAGAGAGAGAGAGAGAGTTGTACAAAGTGAGTAGGCAAGAATAAGGATATATAAACAGGTGCGTGGTCCGGTTTCTCTCTCTCTCTCTCTCCTGTGATTTCTAGGTATTTTTTTTCTTTCCAACTTTCAGGAAAATGCCACTTTGTGTGGGAAACGGGCGGCTACTTGCCGTTTTGGGGAAGCTCTCTTCTCTAGTAGTCATGTACTAGCGTAGTCATTATGAAATTTAGGATGACACTTTTGGAATTTAATGTAACCTGGAGAAAATGAAAGTTTTGAAAGAGTGTGTGGGACCTGATGTTAGTTGGATGTGAGTTGAATATTACTCGGTTGATATTTCCATCACGTTCAACAATTTATTTGAAGAATTATTACGATAAAAATACGATCTTCAAGTTTTACGCCAGCACGGGAGCCGTAAAAATACTTGCAATTAGAAGGTGATTCACTATTACTTACACTTTTAAAAGTAGTGAAGCAATGTGTGCATGAAATGCAAGCACAATATAATATTTAATGTTACGTTAGTGGTACATTTTTTATACGAAAGAGAAACTAGACAGAAAAACAACTAGAAATATCTAGTTGAGGAAATGGCTAGGTTGTACTGGGAAATTGAGGTACACACACACGAGCTTCAACAATAGCAGCGACTTCACAATGGCTTCATCAAGAATGCAAACATATAAGAACAAATAATAATAATTGGTACACGATGACGATGATGATGATGAAAGTACCCGTCCGTGTGTGTGTGTGTAGCACTAAATGAACATTATCGCAGATCGGCAAACTATAATGGTAACTACTCGCATAATAATGGTAATGTTTGTTCCGTATATTATGCATTCCATCCACCAGGTAATTGCAGGAGGGTATATGCTGGACACGGAGGAGACGACAATGTTTTTTTTGTTCAACCAACAACGACCAAGGATAAAAATATTGCTTGGAGTTATGGACACTAGCAAATAGCAAAGGTACACACACAACATGGCATCTCCTGGACATGTTTCCCTTTTCATAATATTGGAACACAAGTCGTTGTATGTTTAGTGGCGACTGAATCAACGAACCATTTGTTTCGCTGATTATAAATAAATTAATCATGGAGTCAGGCGAGATTCACAACCGCAATAAATTCACGTCGTCGTCTCTGGTTGCTGATGAATGCCATTGGGATTTTAGAGAATGAATGTCCCTCAAAGGCACAACAACTGGCCTGGCTGGTTCTCTTTTGCTGCCGACTGAAAAGTCGGCCACTGCAACCCAGTCACATAGCTACAATTTTCTAATTAATGGCAGACCGCGGACTTGATTGTAGTGCATTGTGAAGGTGTACACACATTCATTGACTTGGCGGCAGTGATTGCTGACGTCCCTTTGGGTCAACTTTTAAACAGTATATATGGCGGATTTTGCTCTGCGCTGGGGTTGAGCTCACTCAGCCAAAGAAAAGAAAAGCGTAATAAGAGTAATATGGGCTGGAGTAATAATAGGCCTTCTTTTCTGCCAGAAGTGTTCCGTAGAGAACACAATGACTGCTGCTGCTGCTGCTACGAACTCGGGAGCACGTACGCTTAACAACGTAACAACGTAGGTAAGCGTGTGCTAGCGGGTGACGCCACTATCGATTTCGCGTTTTGCTTTGTCACGAATTTAAACCTTACATGTATGTAGTATTTATTATTAAATTTAAACACATAGAATCATAATAAGCATGCGTTCAGAACTATTAAAACTGGAAATGTTATCATGACAAATAAGAATAGTAATAATAATATAATATGAATAAGACTTGTTCTACAATCTAAGTATATCTATCCACCTGCGCAAACACCATTTTGCATGCAGGAAGTAGGAAGTTTCCATCCAACGTGAAATGACACGTTACTGCATTGGTTCGGACTCGGATTTCTTTTGTAACAGTCTCCCATCCCGAATAATTTCCAGATCTTTAAAAAACATGAAAACATTTCGGGTAATGGACAACTCCCCGTTCAAGAGGGCCCACAATCTGCAACGAAATAATAACGAGAGTTCAATTGAGAATTATAGTAGCTACTTATCCAAAATATTTATCCACGAAATCTTACCGACAAGAAGTAATGAATGTTGAAAACTGAGAAGGTGTCATTTTTGTGTTAAACACACCGGGCTGGTTCCGAGTTCGGAAGAAAGCTTCGAAATCCTCGTTCAACTTAAAATATAGCACAAGATTTATCTTTACTTTCATTTGAATGCCTGAAAGGAGAATTAATCAATAATATATTGATTGATTTAATAGATTACAGAGTCTTCAGCGAATACTGGATGAGATGATTTTAAAATAGTTCGTGCAAAACTCAAGTATGCCCGTAAAGAAGTAACCTTCTCAGACAGAATTTGTTCAATACGAGCCCGTCGTTCCTCCAAGCTAAACTTTGCATCCGGCTTCAAATTGATCCGTACATCAACCTTGATATAATAACATGGATATGAAACACGTCATTTCAACCAAATCGTATGCTAGTTAGATTTAAAGTTGTAAGAACTAAGTAATTGCTCTAGCATGCTCATTATTAGTCAGTCAGTACCGGAAGAACAGATGGCGTATTCGACAACACAATAGCAGGTGCATCAGTGGGCAACTGCGGAAACTGGTAAGTATAATCATACTTTACTTGCTGAGAATGCAATAGTTCTCGCACCACGGCGATGTTGTGAGCACCTGGGTTATCATTACAATTAACTATACCAGTATTAAGGCAAGCCTATAAGGAAATAGTGGCATCACGTATTCGAAGGATACGTAGCACAACAATACTTACCGGCGGACTCGAAAGCACCCTCATGTAAACGTGTCTCATTGATCAAAACATGGGTTCCAGACGCCATTTGAAACATGCCAGTTTCAAGTTGATTGTTGTGCATGTTCTTCCTGTTAATCAAATAATAATCGTTGAAGTTTGCATTTCATCATCACATATTTACCGTGCCGTGGAATGAATGATTCCACTGGAATCAAAATGTACGTTACGGTTATTTTATAAAGCAACCAAAATTATGCACTTAATACATTAGGGTCAGGGTAACGTGTAAGTGGTAAGTGGATGTCGTGACAGCTTCTGTAAGAAAATATTAATTACTGCTTACTTTGGAGTCAACTTCCAAGAATTCACATTATCAATTGTAAAATCCAAAGGTAACGTTCGCGGAACCAAGTGTTTCAATATGTATTGAAACAATTGTGGTATCTCGGATGTTTCAGGTATTCCTCCAACATTCAATACAATTTTGCCGATGGGACCATAACCGGCATCCTCACGATGAATGCTAAAACCATTACATTATAGTCACCTTAATTAGTTATAAAATTGTATGTAGCATAAAAGTACATTCAAGTCAGTCAAAATCAGTTAATACACTTACACTCCAGACACCAAAGCAATCATTGCGTATACAGCAGCATATCGATCTCCACCAAGAGCCGAAGCTAAAATGTCGCGAAGTGCCTGAGCACACTGTGCTACATTAATATCTGAAGTGTTAATAAGGGGAAAGATTTTCTCCTCAATCATTGGCATTTGTGGATTTCCATCGGCAAGCTTCAAGCATGAAAACACGTAGAGTTTTGGTAATTTATCTGATTTTGGATAGTAATTGCTGGACATCTGTGGAAAAAATCGAAAATTATTAGTACCAAAAATATGCTTAAAACTATTCTGACACATCAGCGATCGATGTCTATTCATTACCTCATCCATAGCATCAACATTTCTTTCAGCTACATTTTCCCCATCGTCCAGATCTATCACACCTGTCACCTCAACCAGATCATTAGGTTTCAAATTGCTCTCGTATACCTAACAAAGATCCAGTTTACAACGATATATTAATTTACAATTTCGGCTCACCGACAAATGCCAACAGTGCGCAATCAAATCAAAAGAACTACATTAATTATAATAAAAAGAGAGTTTAGCCTTTACGCTATGCATTTACCTTCAGTAAAGCAGCCACTGGCTTTGCATCCCCAACATTTTTGAATAGCTCGGGGAAAACGTCCAAATAGTTTGGCAAAGAAATACAGTCTGGATCTTCCGTATCCATTCTCATCCGTTTTTCCTCAGCACTGAACCCAGCAGTTGGCTGCTAAAGTGAAATCAATTCAGAAAAATATAAGTTTCTTCCAGAGTTAATACTCCAGCCAGAATATCTCCCTCCACCATAATATTATAGTATCTAACCTCAGATGACATTCCAGTAATCCAGGAACTCTCTCCAGGGGGAGATATTCCAATTAAAAGCTCCCTTTCTGATATAGAATCTCGTCCTCCCATTCCCTTGGGCAACTCCTCATTCTAGTTTATAAACAAAGGAACAATGTAGAATTACGCTTAAACATATAAGAGAAAATTAAAATGAAATTTCTTTATAGCACATAAATCTTTAATATAATATATCCGAGCATTAATAAACTATACCACAACAACTGCAACATCCTGGAGAAGTGTAGATCTGTTGACAATTTCTCCAGTAGTCGGATCTTTCATGGTCACCTCCGACTGACACATTTCCGGACCAAGACAATCCTGCACAATGCATCTGAATCTTACAACCTGGCCCAGCTTAATTGTGTCTGTGCCCAGGTCATTCAAGCAGGGAATCTGCAATACAAAGTTGAATAAACATTCCTTTTTAAAAAAGCATTTTACCAAATCGACTATGCTCACGAGTAATACATCAAATTCAACTTGTAAACGTATGAAAAAACATCCCTCCTTTCCTTACTACCTTGGGCATATCCACAGATTGGCATCGTCGCTCAAAGTGCTTCATGCGAAGCACTTGCAAAATTCGCGTTTCCCACACGTTGGTCGGTATTGGAGGAAACATGGATTCCTTCTCCGCTAAAATTATTTTGATAAAAGTGACAAAACAAAACTCATCAAATAATATGATATCACTCATTGCTGTGTTTTTCCTCCAGATTTCTAATCCCTCCACTACCATTGACTATATGTCTGCCAAATTTTCTACAATTTTTCTACAATAAGTATTTTCACTAACTCTGTCATCTGTCAAAACTAAATATAAAACACACTCCGCAACTTTGTAGCCGTTGACCGTTGATGATCAACAACGAATACATAAGTATTAATTAATATATTTATTTATATATTTACCAAACAGCTCCTGAATATAGTCCGCTGGATGCTCAATAAACTTATCGTAGTCCACAAAGTTCCAAATGGATTGCAAAGTTGTAAGCTCCACTGAGATCACTGAATTTTGTGTAAATCTGCTCCTGGACATTCCAAAACGTGCGGGCTTCCGCTGTGTCAACCCCCATCTTTCTAAACCAAAATGGATTGATAATATGCAGTTACTTAATAACTACAAACTTTTATTATGACTTTATATTTAGTTGAGAGAGAAATCCGGGCGAGTGACACATTTTCTCCCAACCCCCAAAAATCCTCCAAAAACAAAACCCCTCTCATTCATCATTAGATAATACGAAACAGAGGATACTAACCTTTTTTCTAAAAACGATTCTTGCGTTATTTGCAATCCAAAATCTACCAAACTCTCTCTCTCTCTCTCTCTCTCTCTCTCTCTCTCTCTCTGTTTATATATAATTTATGTAAAACTGAGTTTGACAATATTATCGGTCCAGTCACCACCAGTCGAGTGGATAAAATCAATTTAGGGGATGAAGATATAAATACAACAAAGGAAATGGTAATAAATAATAATATGGAGTGAGTAATAATGAATAATATAAAATATGACGAGAGTGAAATTATTATTAGGACTTTTTAAGACTGGAGGACAACGACGAGATGCGATACAGAAAGAAGAGCAGGAATATTATTATTATTATTAAATTATTACTTAATACGAAAATACGAATACGACAGAAAGAGGGATTTGCTATATATATAAGTATTTTTACTATTACACAAGAACAGAAGAGGTTTTTTTTTTATTTTTTGTTGCTTTGCGACCAGAAAAAGAGAGAAGCTGCCTGCCTGCCTGTCATGTGGTGGTGGTGGATGTAGTAGTGGTTCTCTCTCTACTGAACTAACTAAACTGCTCAAACTCAAAAAGCTCCTTCTTCTCCACTCTCCACTCAATTCTCCTCTCCGTTCTGTTTTCTGGGAATGAAGGTATTCCGTCCGTTCCGAGCAACTCACAAAACTCAACTCAACTCACACAGGAGCAGTAGGAGAGAGAGTGTGGAGATAGGATGATGGAGTACTACCAAATAATAAGAGTGAGTTTTTTAGTCGTATAAAATGTTGCTGAATGAATGTATATATATATGCATGTATATTATTGCTTGCTGCCCGTGCCGTCGTCGTATTAATTGAAGCACCAGAAAGGTTGGTTTTTTTGGAGTCTCTCTCTCTCTCTCTGTCTCTCTCTCTCTCTTGACAAAAGAGTTTGGTTTGGTTTGGTGAGTTGCTTGGTTGGATCCGCGATCCCTCTAAGTTTTGAGTGAGTCAGAACGAGGCAAATCTATGAGAATAGGGAAATGAATGAACGTGTGTGGTTGCGCACACACAAATAACCGAAGCGAAGACGAAGAAGCTTCTTGGACACAAAGAAAAAAGACAAAGTGCTGCTGCTGCTGCTGCAACACCACCACCGGCCCGGCACCGCACCGTCCAGTCCACCACCACCACCAGATCAGATCACGACCACCTGCCTGGCTACTGGCTGGCGATGGATATCTGCTACATACAACAACACAGGGCTCTCTGGCTCTCTGTATCCGGGAGAAACTAGGGGAATGGGAATAATAATAATCATAATATGCATGCGTCTTTAACTGTATTTGGTTGGATTTGGTGTGTGTGTGTGTGTAGTCGTAGTCGGTTTCTCCGACGAGAACGAAACAACTCTGTCTTCGCAGCCTCCGTCGTTCGTTCGTTCCGTATTGCTAAATATCATAAATGCACCGACCGACACGACCGATCCAGTATGACATCATGCCATCATCCATATATACCAACCACCGAGCGAGCCGTGGATGTGGAGATGGGGTGGTGGTGATGAATGATGATGATGAACGGAGGATGAAGCATGAAATGTGACACCGGCCGCAGCCGTGGCTTGATGGCTCTTGTAATTTGAGATGACCTATGAACCTTTGAAGCTATTAGTGACTTCCTGTTGATTACAATAAAAATGTGTCTGCAACCTTTTTCTTTCCATATTATATATTTTGCTACTGTTTGGATGCTGTGTGAGTGAGACGGAAAGGGGCGACCGTTATTCTGGTTGGGAAAGGGGCTTTTATTATGATATAATGATATATTGACATATTTTTAAAGCCGGGATGAAAAGGGGATGGGATTATTGTTGGATAATAACATATTAAATACTATGGATGATTTTATTATTAAAAGGTGTGAAAGGAGAGGAAGGGGTATTGTTAATGAATAACCAATTGACACTTATGATATTAGTGAAATGAAATGAAATGAATTAATATGAGAACATTATATAATAATATGCTTCCTACAAGTTGTTATTAGAGTCGAGCTAGAGAAACAAAGGCCAATTTTTTCACCACAGGCTTGCGTATATATATTTTTTTAAACATTTTATTAAAAATCTACTTGCTATGAACTACAGGAGGGAAAATTCCCTTCTCCTCGATTACTACAAGCTGCTGCAATTGGAATGATAAAGACTCGTAAATGTTGTGAATGGCATTGCTTTACACAAAAAATGTATGTTTTTTTTCATATTGTCATCATGATTCATATGATATTTTCTTGTTAGCTATAATCTAGATAAATTTTCACTACTGGAATATGTATGTATGTATATATATGTATATGTTGGAAGACGAGTCTGAAAATTTGCAATTCTTTCCGGCGTCTGGATTCTATTTCTCCAATCGTCGCGTTATCCAGGCAGGCACTTAAAGTCAGGAAAAAACAGAACAGTCAGTACTTCGGTAGCATGATCGGCCAAGCTAGCTAATTTCATATATGGCAAGCAATGAAAAAAAAAGTTAAAACCCTACTGTCGCCAAGCACACTGACAGCATACAGGCCAGGTTTGAGGTTGGCTGGTAAGTAAAAGGAAAATAATTAAAAATGCAGTTTTTACATTCAATGTGCAGATATATGACAACACAGGATGAATACTACGGAAATGAATAATAATAATGTCCTCCTGACTTACCAATCCCTTTCCACCTTGCCACCCAGCTGTCCTTAGGGTCAATCATAGCGACCATCCTGATTTCATCAACACAGAGTTCAAACAACAAACAAGAAAGTTACATGACTGTTTTAATTAGTAAAGCATAAAATAAGGTGTTAACTTGTAAAGCTATATGAATGCAGAGCTACATGTAATCCAAATTAAAATTAAACTATGAAATTAGTACCCCTTAAAATTCAGCGAGGTGTACGAAGTCACATACGGCTTTTGCCCGGCTAGTCGGAGCTTCTCCTCGCAGTTGTCGCACCCATCGGCCAAGAACTCTTTGTGCGTCTGAAATTTTGACATGCGGATTTAAATGGATAAAGCACACTGCCTTGTAATCCAACACTTTTGACAAAGCACTTAAATGCATCTAATTGATTGTTGAGCCTCTCTGTCATAATAATTACCTTAACGAGACGACAGTTTATACATGCGCGATTGGACTTGGCAACCGCTCGAGAGAGACGTGGCCCAGGCTCACCGGACCTCTTTGCCCTCCGTTTTCCATTAGACTTGTCAGGATTAGTGTTTGACTCACTAGCAGCGTCGATTTGAGCGGACTTCTCAGGCTCAGAAATCGGTTCCCCTACCGGTGCACCGGCGTTCTTCTTCTTTGCCCTCCGTTTCCCATTAGGCTTATCAGGATTAGTTTTTGATCCACTAGCAGCGTCCAGTAGTGCGGAAGTCTCAGGTTCACAAAGCGGAGGAGGAGGTGGGGACCTTCTTGCCTTCCGTGCTCCCTTAGATTTATCATGGGTACCGTATGATTCACATGCAGCTTCCATTTTAACGGACTTTTTAAGATTCAAAATTCAAATGTCAGCTTCGTTTTGGCTAATTTTGTCAAGTTCATATGCCTCGTTCGTTGTAGAGATTTTGCTTTTAATTTAGGCTCGTTTTTAGGCTAATTAAGGATAATTTTGCTAAATTAATTACCGGCACGATATTCCCGACCTCTGCTTCTTTGCTGATTTTGGAATGTGTTACCGTTGCACGGCAGTATGTGATTTATTTCTTATATCTGAATATACGAGCGCAACAAAACAGGTCCGGCGAGTCGGCAAGTGACACCTCAACTGACTTGGATACTCACTTTACACAGTTTTTGGCACTTGTCACTTTTTGCGACGACGTGTAATTCCTCAGAAGCAGGAAGCCATAATTACTCATTCATTCAAAAATAATATTATTTTCAACTTTCAATTTATTGCACCTGCACCTGGACCTACTGTATAGTATTCGGAAAATAAAACCATTCAACCTACTTCTTCCCAATAAACAATAATTCCAGTTAATTGTACTTTTTTTTACAAAGAGTCGCAGGCTGACTCGCACAAACTGACAAGCAAACATGTACTGAAAGAAGTTTACTTTAAAGCGATACGTTTATATATATATATATCATATCTTGCATGACTTTATTTTTTCTCATGGACTTCAACACGACTTGTACAAATCAGATTTTATTGTAGTTTTATGCTGTGTAGGTTGTGATCTACTTGGCTTGAATGAAATTTGCAAGGTACTTTTTGCTTTGTGGTTCCTACGTTGAGACGTTCCCGTTCCGTAGTCTGCTCTCCACCCAGTTCGCATATTCACTTACTTTGGTAAATACGTCAGGGCTTTCTCCACACGACCTGCTAAGGCTAAATGAAGCCACTCCAATCTGAAGAATATCAATTTTTGCTTTAAAGTTTAATAGCTCATGATACGACAAGCCGGGCTCTCACGTGAAAAGACAGAGTGTGATAAAAAAAACTTTGCTATTTAATGGCTTTTATGACATTTGCAAAGGATGCTTACTTGGTACACTTTTTCCTGTCGTTTATACATCAATGGTCCGCCTGAAGGTTAGATGTATGAAAAGCAATCTCAACACACTGGAAACCATTTTGTCAAACCATATCTTACCACCGCTTATGGTTAACAACGGTCAGAAATGTTAGGATAAGCAAGCGCATATTACGGAATATTCTAATAGCATGTTCGTTAAAACGTATGAAGCTGCGAAGATTTCTGTTTATATTGTCAAGAATATTTGTCAGTCTGGAATGCCAAGGTTAATCTCTATATAATGTTATGCCGTCAAGATGGTTAGTACCTAATCGTACGGGTTTGTAATAAGTCTACGGAAAACTTAATATCACTGCTCTTCCCCCTATTGCTGCTTAGTTGTTGTCAAGAAACGTGCAGTCTTGGGTCTCCGGGAATGAGACTGGCATAATATGCGCTTATGGTTGCACTGAACTAATACACATGCACACTGCAAGTTGCTGCGTTATTTTTCCTTTGCAAGCTTAATCCTAACAAGACTTTAACAGGCAAAATGGCTTCCAAGGCATTGAGAAATGAATTTGCTTCACTCACCGGAGTCTCCTGTAATCAAATTTTTTATGTTAGAATCACTAGAATCTTTGGATGCGCCAATAAGGCTTCATCTAGCAATGAGATCAAATTGTTTGGCATAAGGCACAAATAATATCTTATTCCAAAAAAAATGTCCTTCTGTGTCAACTAAAAGACGCACCATTCTGCTTTTCTTGTATTGATTAAGAGTTACTAGTTGGGGCTCTGCATGCATATGTATTTATACTTTGCGAATTGCATAATGCATGTCAAATGTTCACATTCTTCATTTCCTTAAAAGCATGAAATGGGGACACTTTTTATGCTAGATTCAGCCGTAAGACGCGTATGTATACAAAGAGTTTCTAGTCATTCCATAACAAATCGCAGCATCTCTTTTAGAGTCCGTGCACATCATCACTTTTGGAATGAAAAATCTCCGGTAGATCTGCTTGCAAGTCGCATCACTCAATAAAGGCAGTTTTACTCGATAGAGGCGTCGTGGGGCTTTCTTTTTTGTGTCCACTCTACCCCACCCAATTGCAACCCCTCTCTTTCCACTCATTTCTTCGGTCAGCAACTTTCCCTCCGGTAAGGCAAATTGGGGAAATGTCTTCTGAATACTCAATCGGCTCCGTTAGTTTGAGAAGTGCAATATCTGCCAGTAGTGTCCTTGAACTCCACTTTTTATGAAGAATGTATTTCTCAGCCTACCAGTCAATTGTAGGAAGAATTTAATAATAAACATGTACTAAAAAGCAGGTGTCAAACTTTTTCTTTTAATAGCACTCACTTTCCTTTGTGTCAAAATAAGTGAGTAGTTAAGTGTGTGTATATTAGATACCTGAACAAGGACTTCGGTTCCAATGATGTCATGCCGGTCTGTTCCACCCATGAACGCACTTATCGACTCTGCTCGTTTCATGCAATGAGCGGCTGTTAAAATATACTGAGGTGCTACGACAGAGCCAGTACAACCCGTCATACTTCCATCTGTCCTCGTAATATCCAGTTGTGTAGCCCACGGGAAAAGTCCAGGAGGAACCTTGCGACCACCAACAATCTTCGAGGTTCTCCCTAGCCGTCCACACGGAACCGCAGCGCTGGAGTCAATCTGACGATTCATTCGGGTGTGAAAGGTGCAATACGAAGTTTCCATAATATTATCCGATTTCATGACACGCATTGCTAGCTTATTTTTGATTGAAATTGCTTTAATCCCAGTGTCCCGTCCGCAGTACATGAACGAGTTCGTTTTGAATTTCACGTCTCCCATTAAGTTTACAGAAAGGGGTTTCCTCGGGTCGGAACAGTCCCCCAGATCAATTGGGGAGCAACTTAAAATTAGGCGAGATCGTTCAACTGGGGTAGTAATTTGTATAACACAATCTGCCGTAAAACTGAGATTAAACGTTCCCGTTAGACCATTGAATCTGTGAGTGGAGACATTCAAATTACAAGGTTGTTTTAAATTAATAATTACACACAAATAGTTTAAATTAAAATTGTCAGTCAGGACAGTACTTCATATGGCATGGTCCATTTTGATTTTTGGTTTGAGTCTGTGAGATGTGAGTAAGGGCTAGTTCGTTTTCTCGTTCCTCAGAAACGGCACCAAATCCGCCAAAAACACCGGCTATAGCATCATCAAATGCTATATCCATATCGACATTATCCATGCTGTTGTCACTTTGCATCATTTGAAGCAAATCAATGGTGTTTGAAAGTGCAATTTTGGAGTCAACATAACGGTTTAGTATAATGTTTGGAGCAATCATTGGGCCCGGGTTCAAAGTAATCTCCACGTCCTATCGTTACATAAATATGAATGAATGATAACTGTACACGAGAAACATGCATGCATATGAATTCATTCGGTTCGCGCAGCTTTGTCAGAGATACAAGATACAACGCAACATTGCGTTCTATTAATTGTAATAAAGTTAATATTATGTAGCAAATCTATATTTATATCCCTTGGATGATTCTCACCTCTGGATCCTGCCTGGTAGCTTTAATGACATCGAGCTCATCTCCACTAACAAAAGCGTCATCCACTTCGCGTAATATTTTAAGCACCTAATCAATATTTTACAAATTGAGCATAAAATACTTAAGGCAGCGTCTACTCCTCACACTTTGCTCCATGCATTAAAAAGACTCATCCATAACAACCCATTGAGTAAATCTAT
>JAANSN010000536.1:0-55557 GCA_036850665.1 Dicranocentrus wangi
GACTGTAACCAAAATGGTTCAATTCCTGCACTCACTGCCTTCAAGTTTATGTCACATTTATTTTTATTTCCTAGCTAACTTTCCAACATTCCTCTACTGGCAAGCAAAAATCTGTTATGGTTATGACCGTTATGTCCTGCGATCTAAGTAAGTACTTCCTCTATGTTGTTGAAAACGAAAGTAGGTAGGTAGGTGTACTTCTCTCTTAATACGTCTGGGACTAGCAATAAAACGCACATGAAATTCCTATGCACCACTATAAATAGAGTAGGAATCATATTCAAGTTCAGCACTTTAGTACCTTTCACAACACAACACGAAGGGTTTCGGTTTTACTAGTGGGCTTTTACAAGGACAACCTGGACTTGTGACTAACCATTCGGCATTCGGCAGGCTACATCATTTACCGTTTAGAATATTCAAATTTCCTGGTTTCATTTTCATTTGGAGAGCCACAACAGTTCCCATTTAGCATAATTTACCGTCAACGTTCCCATTAGCTTAAAGAGTGCCTTACCCAGCATAATAGCAGTTGCGTTACATTCCGAAGCAGCGTACCATTTAAACATTTCCAGTAGTGATTCCCAGTGGTAGAGATAGAGAATAGATAGGGGCATGATAAGAAGACTTGCATACATCCCGATCCCGAGTAATACGTACAATTAGATATGTATGGCGAAGAAAATCGTAACGCTCGAAAACGGTTGTGTTACACCAGACTACTCATCCCCATTCCTCAAATGAACCATTTTCTGGTGATTGATACAAGCAGCAAAAATATTTGTGATAATGGGGTCCACGCATTCATAAGATATACTAAAAAATAAAAATTATGGAAATTCAACGTCTACTATGGTATCTACTATGGTAGTTGGTCGTTTGAGAAATTCCGGAGGAGAAATCCCAGGAGAAAAGCACTTCAGGGAGGGGAGGGAACCATTTGTCAAATATCTAAAAATCCCCTTAAATACACCTGCAATTTCTGTCTAGAACGTAAATCGGTCTAAATGACTCGGAGCCCAAAGCACCGTCGCGGAGATATTACAAGATGTTGCCATCAAAAGACAAGACGGGAAACTGGGAAGAATGAGTCGGTAACTCGGTAAGTCATTCCCAACCACTTCTTTTCCAGTAAAGCTTTAGATGGTTTGCTGAAGCACGTACATCTATCTACCAGCAATACCAAAAAGATTCGACGAAACCCCATTCGGAGCAACGTAACTTCATCTTCTCTAACATTTATCATTGTGATGCATTCCATTGCACGTCTTACTCTTACTCTCACATTTTGTGTCACAAGTACTTTCGTAATTACTTTGCTCATGTCATTGGCGATATCGCATGCTCCATTTTTGCATAAAGGGAATAAGGATCTTAATCTGAAACGACAGGGGAATGTCTCAGTTATATGATAAATGAAGCTGTATCACTGAGGCTGTGCTGGTTCACTCATCATTCAGTAGGCTCCGTTTTCGCAAAACGAAGAAAGGCCAATGGTTTGGAGTTCAATGAGAATAAGAAAAAAAATGAAACAAAAAGCGATTTCAAACTTCAGAGGAACGCTGACCAACTGTCCGTTCCCGGATGTCAAGTAGTGCATGTTAAATGCGAGTCACATCCAACTAAAGGACATTTTTTGATGAAACTGTGAGTGGGAAGGAATCCCACTTTGGGACTTTAACACAAACGCCGAAACAAGGGAATTTTATTACTTCTTAAGAAAAAGACTCAAAGTCAAAGAAGCAACTTTGTAGCCAGTTCTAGTCTGGGGAGACTTGTTCAAGGCTAACCCGAGTCTGTGCTATGTATTTTTCTAATACAACTCCCAAAGATCCTTGGTATAATATCAATGATCAGTGTTGATCGTCAAAGAAAAACTAGCTCGCTTGCAACTAGGTATATCGTATGCTATCTCTAACTATTTTCTTCATAATTCCAGTTGGGTCAAAAAGGGATCGAATTTTGCTTGATTGGATTCTCAGCCAATTTTTCTCTGGTTCTATACTTGCAGGAGTGACCATAACCATTTTGATATCCATTCATCACTTCACCACTTATAAAAAGAGATCTATTAGTGTCATATTTTTCATCGCTGGAGCTTGTGATAAAGAACACTGGGTGACAGGTATTCTCCACTTGTGACAGGACAGGAGTGAAAAGTGGGATTTGGGAAATTAAAAAAAATTGCTACCCTCTTCTACCAGCCGGCTCAACAGCTTCCCTGAGAGAATGAGTAGTAGTGAAGAACTGAAGAGCAGTACTGAACCGTCGTCGCCACTGAACTGATTACACACTGCAGGCTTGACTTGGCTTGAAAAATGAGTCGCAGATGTAAGATCGCATCGCCAGTTCATTACGTTGGAGTTTTGGAGCATGACAAATACATACCATTTATGCTTACTCTAGTGGTCATTTAGCAGCACTCTACAATGCACAATGCCAGCTTCTATCGTTCTATAGGTCCATTTGTTTTCCTATTACAGGATGTGTGGCGTATGAAGATTGAGCTTGCAGAGATTAGTTGAGCTCTGTTTTGGGCATGCACAAAGATATTATGCAAGAAAATTCATCTAAATAAATTCGTCAACTAACAATTCACTCTCTTTTCTCTGTTACACATTCCGGGTTTTTTCTGGGGGTAAGTACGTACATATTATGCTCGGACTATACAATGTGTAACAAGGAGAGTTCACCATTGTTTCTGAAGTGGTACCCTGTGCTGCAGTAACGAATGGCATGTCGTTCATAGTCATTTGGAATGAATTAATTTTTATAAGCTTGAGGTGACATTTATTTGCAACTCTAACGAGCTCAAAATGAAACCGTCGTAGTAAGTAGTACGCCATGTCGAGCTTGTGATTTTTGAGATTTTAATACAAATTGTCTGCAGTGGAAGGGAAGATGACATCAGTGTAGTGTGAACCATGCTCGCTTGTTTACATATAAATATTTCCCTACACTGCTGCACCCGCTCCGTATCAGAAAAGTGGATGTGGATACATTGCATCTGTTGATTTTCATCCTCTTACATTATGCTGTTCCATTAAGCTAGACAAACAACGGGAGCTGTTTTTTCTCCAGAGCTCTTGGCAGTGTGTCCGTAGTCAAAATGGAAAATGCTTCTACTCTAGCATGAAGCTTGGGGTTTCTTTAGTTCCGCTCTAACGCATTCACTAAACGAACACTTTTAAGCTTTAACAGCATGGGGGTATGTTGCACGGGTTGGGACGGGAGTGAAGCCCAAGTTAGCTGCAAAGTCTCAATGGGATTCTAAAAAAATTATCTGTGCAGAAGTGTTTGAGAAGTACGTTACCAACTGCTAGGTTAAATTTTAAAGGGTTTCTCTAGTTTATGGTTTAAGTAACTAATCTAAAATCTAAACTAGTAAATGAAGGATCAAAAATTATAATATTTTCTAAATGAAAACGCCCTTTAACCGATGGATATTGTAATTTACGTACCTGCCCGATGTTAATCTCGTTAGAGCTTCTTCGAAGGAAGTTTATGCATAGAATAATTCCCGTAGAGTTTATGCGAAATGATATGCAGTATTAATATGCTGATTAAGCGCTTGCCTATTCACACACACGCAGTTGGCATTTCCGCGTGGGAAGCTGTGGTAGTAGGTCTGTGCACTTCAGCCGTGGAGGAGACTTTAGGCAAAGCAAGCAGAAGTAAAGTCTACTTTTAAAAAATCAGCAATTCCACCCGTAGTTTTACTTTGTTCCAAACTGACTTTCATTTATTCATACCATACGCATACCCCGCAGCTCACAATGTTCATGTGCATCTCCTGCAATAATTGCAATATACGAAAATACGTCGATTGTTCAATCATATCCCTATTATGTAAATCTAAACTACCTCATTTGACATTCATCATAATTATTAGTCATTATTACATAGAAGACTCCTTACTCTTAAAAATAATTAAAGCTGAATATTAGAGGCTAGATATATCTATGTACAGGTTAGCCTACCCGATCATTATTATGCAAATTGCAAGTATCTACGTAGTGTAACTGGTGTAATATCCTATTGTAGTTATTACAATTACAACAAACAATTCATTAAGAGTAACAAATCTAAACGGGTATGCTGTAAGCTAATATAATATAATAAGATGTATTTACGCTTTAGCATAATGAGTATATCTTTATTATGGATTGATTAGAAATTAGATATTTCGCTCGTCTATTATAAAATACACATCTAGAACCAAATGATTACGTGTAACCCTGGATTGAATTATTTAATTGCTCATTGCATTGGCATTATTATTATACGAGTTATATGCACACAATAGTGCTATGAAGTTTTTTTATATTAGTATATTGTTTATTGGGCCACAGTGTTTTCCATTTCAATTCTGTTGGATAAACATTCGTTGTGCCTTATTGTATAGTCCATTCGGTTTCGGTTTAGTGCGTAAAATCTTTACCGGATCAGTTTACATTTTGCTATTATCATTCTCGATAGTAGATTATCAGTTTTTTTTGATAATTACATTTGACTGGGTCCGGTTATATTTAATGAAGTGTCTAATCTAACCCATTATAATAAATTCAGATGGCTACTGAAAACGAAGTTTATTTTAACGGTTTGATGAGGTCTGTCATGAATACAGTTTCTAGTTGAAGTATTGTTTTTTCCTTAGAATGATTCACTAACGCCTATTTGTTGCCTTCATGAGTAATACCTGCGTTGTCCGCCCCGGCGGAAATTCCCTGGGGAGGGTTGCCACTGCTTGTCACAGTCTCAGCTTCCAATCCAAAAACGTTGTGCTTCAAATCATGGAACGACGGTCCATAAGGGGACGAGAAGAGGATTAGCGTGGTGGAAATTGCAGTGGATATGGCAAAAGCCCAGAAAAGAAAACGATCACAGACAAGAGCAACCTTTTTCCACTCCAATTGATTCGCATCATGCTTGGTTTGCTCTGCAGTGCGCATTTCGCACCTTTCAATTGTTTCACATATTTTTGTTGCAATTCGACCAAACTTTAAGTCAAAGTCTTCTGGGGGCGAGGTCGACGAGGAAGATGCCTGAGCACCTCCAGAATTGCTGGAGACCCCTACCGTGGTTGTGGACACTGCCAGTTTTGGCTCGAACCTGGGAGAGCGCTGAATAATATCCGTGTAGTCGTATTTTCGGGAGGCAGAGCGGGAGTCGAGACGGTGGCCCATTGTAGGGTGAAGACCCTGGGTATCATTTAGAAAGATATATAAACTTGTATACAAGTCAATCCCCAAGTTGGCTGTAGGCAACATTGACGTGGTCATGCGGCACGTAAAACTTACGTTTAACTGGACACGGAGCTCCCGGAAAGCGTCCAGCTGGGAATCGTGCCTCTCAGACGAGGATGAGCTTTCTGATTCAGGTTCCCCTTGGACGAGCAATATTCGTCCGAGGACTCTCAAACAGATGAATCGTAAATAGCCTGGAACTGTCACGCCGCGGAACCCTCGATGGTGTATGTTTAATGTTACAACTGCCATAGCTGAGGCGAAGGTTACAATACATATACTTACTCCGTAGTAGAAACCTGTAAGGAGGTAGTTTCCAGAGTTCATAATTAACTGTAACATACTAATTGATACATCAACAAATCAGTTCAAATCAAATGAGTAGTTTCCAAAGGGCCATCAGAATATCAGTAATACGAATACATTTAATGTTTTGTAAGCCTTTTCCTATTAAAACCTCGCATATTGCAAGGGGCTTGAAGGTCTGTGTTGGAGTTCATCTGAAAACTTTAACTTGAAAGAGGGCAGACTTTATCAAAAGTTGCGAAGCTTTCGAAAGTAGACTGCAGACTGCAGACTAGACGAAAAGGCATGTATCCACTTTGTTCTAAATTTCTAAATAATGCAGGTGTCTTACTTATAAGAGGAGTTTTCTCTGTAGGAGGCAGGCTTTCCCGAATGGTCATCAGAAACACAGTCATGGAGAGCAACGCGGATATCCCAAGAGTCACTTTTTCACCCGAGTCACAGGGAACAAAGAATACGAGTAGAGCTAAAATAAACACAATTTACAAGCGTCTCCTGTCAAAATTGCCTCGAAGGAAATATATATGCAAGATCGAAAAGCTTGTTGAACTGTCACGTTCAGAACACCAATGACCTTGACTTTAGTGCAATGCAGTACGCAGACAGTACACTGTCCACGCAATTGAAACTTCAAAAACAGTAACTTTAGAAATACAAATGGGAGTAGAAATTAAAATATTAAAATTAATCTCTGTGTAGATAATCTAGACATATAAACGTTAGACGGTGAAACTATAATACGTAGTTCCGCGTTATACATACCACCGTCCGTACGCTCCAACGGTAGAGTCTTTGCAGCAAAGAAAACAAGTTGCTACTATTGCATGAAAAAGTCGATCAGAACTGTCACTTGCAGTGAGAAAACTTTCGGGAAAGATTAGAGATCCCAGGGTTCACGTCAATAATATCTTTACGACTTCACCGGAGGACTTTTTCCTTGCTGGCTACTGTCTCATGTCGTTTCGTTCAGAATAAAAAAAGCTTTCACGTCTCAGAATCAGTAGGGAAGGGAGTCAATTTAAACTTTGAAGAGAACAATGTCGTATCAGTATAAGCAGGTAAAATTTCGTTAAAGTTGATCTAGCTTTGCCATTGGCTGTTTGTAACTTGTGTATTTTGTATTTATATATAATTTTTCCATAAACTTAATTTACCAATTCCGTTAATGAGGAGGCAGGGAATAATCAGGTTGAAAACGTAAAACATCGGTCGCCTCTTTAAACTGATAGTGTACGTGATGTCCGGATATGGTTCAGGACAGCACGAGTAGATAACGACGTTCCTTACAGCAGAGAACCCAATCAGGTCAAATTCTCCGTTTTGGTGATAGTTGCTTTGATCCCCTTCCTCTCTCTCCTGGATAATGTCAACCTATAAATAAAAGAACTTCTATCTAGTCTCATAAGGATACTTCTCATACGGATGTCGTATAGTCAGTCTCGTGTCACTTGACCCCAGATAATCATGAGTTTGTTCATCATCTTATGCTTTTTTACCCCTTCTCTTTTCTACTTTCCCCACCGAAACTTTTCCACACCAAATCACCGTTTAACATGATCACGTTTGTAGGTAACTGGCACAGTTGTAGTTTTAAACGATATCATAAAATAAAACAAAAAACTACATACATAGATAGAGATCCCATCTTAGCTCCTCATACTAATAACTTTGGTTCCTCTTTTAGTAATCGTAAGTAGGTGGTACGAGTACGTAGGTACTTATCAGCAACGCATTTAAACCAAAATACAGCGTGCGAGATTTTGCTGAGTGACATTTGTAACGGCATGGTAGAAAATCAGTTTTTATGAATCTTTCAACAATGTATATAACGTTTCAACTTTATGACAATCCAAATAAAAGTATTCCATAAAGTTCTTCTGGGTCTGGCCACCTCCGTCTTTAAAGTATTGACGTGGTTCAGATACTGCTCCGGCTGCTGTACTACAAGTGCTCTAAACCCTCCTCAACAAATGTGGCAAATAAAATATTCTCTTTGGAATCGAATGATGAAAGAGTTACACGCAGCGGTGCGGGTTGTGGGTATTGGGAATGCCTTACATGTAATAGTATTTCTGTGAATCTCAGGCAAAATCTTGAGATCCAAGTTGCTTGAAATTCCACCGAAATTCATTAATTCAGTATTTTGCGAGAGCACGTATTGCAAGATTCCAACCAACCCATGTACTCATAAATTTCCCTTTTAAAGATCAAGAGCATTCACCCTCTCCGCCAGTCATTCATTCATTCGTTTTCAGAATGACTTCACTTATTGCTCACGCTAAGATGAATTCGTGTGGCATTTTCCAGATTTCGACGTGAATATGAAGACCTTACTATATCACATCATTACAATGTAAAAACCACACCTGATAGCCGTCGTATGTCCATGATGCCCATTTCATGGTACAGTTCTGTATATCGAAGGGGAAGTACTCTACGTTGATGTCACAGGAGCTCTTGTATATCCCATGACTGAGCCATGTCACCATCCCGTCGTTGGTAACTATTACATTTGTATTGATCACTGAGGACGTGTATTGCGGATCCGCACTGAAAAAACACAACAAATTATATTGCCATATACTTAAACCCAATCTTGGTGGATATATATATCCCCACTGCAATTCCAGCCAGACTAAAATAATACCAAAATAACGAGGTTTCCAGCATTATAGAGGAATTTACCCGGAAGCAGAAAGGATTAGACGCAGGCATATTCACTCAAAAATCGAGCGTGCAAGTCCTTTCTTACTTGAACGCACCAGAGTTTACAAAAAAATGTAAGAACAACAAACAGCAACAATTGTGAGAAAATCGGTTAGAGCTAAAAGTTGGGCGTATCATGGGGACTTTAGAAATACGTAATGCATCTTCTGGTGCAACTGACAAGCATAATACTCCAGCAGTTAATACGTGTACATACACCCTCAATGCATCTCCAGTTTTTTTTCGAATGGCAAAAAACAAGTCGTCTTAAAGTTTTCTTTTGTAGTTTTCCCAACTGGGAATTTGAAGTGCAGTAGTCCCGTAATCAAGGACTTATAGTCGCTGTAAAAGAGAAAGTTGACGTTACGGTGACGGTGCGCACAAGCTTGAAATTAAAACATTCTTTTTTGGTATGTGTTAGAACTGTAACCCGTCTCAGAGTACGTCTTAATGAAGACTTGAAACAAAAACAAAGTATTAAGTATATACTACTTTGTTCCTGCCCTGCCATTTTATATTTCTAGTCAACTCGGCTCGAAAAATAAAATAAAAAAACAAATGAGGATCCCATATTTTTGTCGCTTTTCTTCCCCTCATTTGCATTCTTTAGCGGCATACTTTCGTCGAGCCACTTTTACTTGTGAAATTCTAGAAAAAAATATGATCGAAGAAGAAAATTGAGATTTTTTTTATTTAGGGACGTCCTGAAGTAGAATTTTTGTTTCATTATATAATTTCCTTTTCAACTTGATGGCGTGTTCGCAGTCTGGGCATTGTTTTACTAATGAAGCTGTACCGGAACAGGGACGTGAGATGGGAAAACAAAATGTTTACAAAACTAACCAAAAAGGAGCGACTCCTACATTTTCAACTACAAAGTGTAATCACCAGCAAGGCACTGAGGAGGCTTGGCTTGAGTGAGAAAGTAACTGTATTACCATTCGGAATTCTTTTCGTATATGCATGTACCACCAAAGTGAACTACTTTCGCAAAATGAGGAATGAAGGAAGAAGGTGTACGTTACGTTGGCCGAGTAGTTTCATTAATTACATCTAAAGCTAATTAAAAAACGGTCAGAAGTTACGATTCTTGCTTGTAAAAGTTTCACGGACAACACCAGGTTGTGAATCATTGGGGAATAAATCTACGCTACAAAGTAATTGAAGGGATGTTTCGTGCAAGGTTAAGGAAACGATGGTTCTCATAATTTCCTTTAAAAATTCATCAACCAACGACAAATAGTAAAACTATCTGTACTGGCTGAATGGAAACACAAAATGTATTTATAACTATAACTGCAATAACTACCAAGCCCACAAAATTCTCATAATACCCCACAAAACACAATTGTGAGATATTCTGTTAGTTTCAAGCGAAATATACCCGTAGCCTTAATATTATTATTATTTACACGAGCAAACTTTTTTTACGCGAGGGAAAAATTTAATAAAATTGACCTTATCAATCAGTGAATAAAACATGAATTCGCTATTATCTAAAACAATTGAAAGCATACGAATTACGAACAAAACTAACGCAGATAAACAACAACTCGGGAGATTATGAGTGAAATGAGGATGAGTGAAAGTGAAGTGGGAATGATAATTACATCACTATATTGGGTTTCCTTTTTCCTGCTTTTTCCCCATTCCCCCCGGGCTATCAATTAGAATGTAGGCTTCAATGGCAATGCTAAAGGAAAGGAACTAGTGTTTGGAAAGATGCACCAAACAAACTAACCAAAACAACACCCAATTCCGTTGAAGTCTTGCTGTTTCTAATTATCACTACCAAAACAAAGACACTTACCCTGATGTACGGGAAAACTTCAAAAGACTTACTTGTTATAAAGAATAATGTCAGGTCGCCAAACACGATGATAGGGTAGCCTAATCACTTGAATACCACCAAACTCTGTATGGTTCCACTGGAGATGGTTATCCAGCCACATTTGCGTTAGCCAGCAGCTCGTAGTCAGGATTTGATTTTTTTCATCCTGCAAGAAAACCAGACAGCCGAGGTTACTTCCTACATGCATGCTAGCAGTTACATATATACTATATATTTATTATTTATAACTTGTGTCAATAACTCATAACAAAGTGTCATATTCGTGTGAAAAGGGAAAGCAAACAGCATACCACGTCAATAATATGATGCAGGGAAAGGCTAAAGTTGACCGATAACGCTTTGGAATAGTGGACCGCGGGTCGGACAGAAGGGTCATAATTATTCATCAAATACTTGAGTAGTCGAAACTCCTGCTCGTCACAGTCAATCACCCTCAAACCTAGAAAAATACGAGAAACATTAAGCGGAAATAAAAATAACAAAAAAAAGTTTATTTTAGCACACGCATCCAATCCATATAGCTATACACTTCAATTAACTTTTTCTCATGAGACACAAAATTTTCCCGCTTTCTTTCCCGATCCTTACTTGGGTTTCTTCGAGTTTTACGATAGCACATTTTTTGTTTGAAAAAGTCATTTTTTCACTCCAAGTTCCTCCGCTTCACTGCTTTTTCAACAAGTCTTTTCACCATGAAATATCTAAACCATGTGGACACACTCAAGAGAGAAAGCAAAGTCCGAGAAATATTCTCTTGGGAAAGTTGCTCTGCTATTGGAACCCGGAACGAAATTGAATGGAGACCTTTCAAGTGGCCCTCTCCCTGGTTTATGCCTCACCCTCCAGTTTTGTTCTGTATATATACTACTTATCTTATCCCATTCTTTCCTATAAAAAGTCCAAGTGATCACCGCAACTCCTTCAAGATCGCCAGAATACTCTTAAATCCACTGAGGCTCTGAGGAAGGCTCGTATTTGAAAAAAAAACTTATTTGCAGACGAATCCGAAGAACTTTTCAGTAGTATGGAAATTGGAGGATGTGAAAACGTCATAATGTTTCCATTTCTTTGGATCCCAGAAAAAAATTCTGCTCTGTCTCTGGACACTGTGTCATCTCCAAAATGCTAAATTGGGTATATCCTAAGCGAAGGATGTTTCCGGGGAATAGTGTACACCCAACGGTTTTATTCCCTACTCCATGCCCTGCTAACTCTGTGATGACCTATATAACCTGATTTATATCAAGAAGGAGAACAAACACGCCACTTTTTGTCTGGTCGTTTCTCTTTCATATAAAAATGTCTAGCGTTTCATTTAAACTTAAACTCATATTGAAATTTAAAGCTATTCCGCACTGCGGAAAGAGAATAGCAGACCCATTGACGAAAGTTGAAGTGACAGGAGTAGAGTTGCGAGACAATTGCATTTACAAACTTTTTAGTTTAATCCGGCGACACAGCACTGATTTTTACAGTTATAGCTTTAGCTATAAGTCATAAATTCTTGCGTGTGCGGTTGGTGACATATCACGAAATGAGATTCTGTCATGTATGCACTTGTAGATGCAGCTGCTAATTTGTATCATAGCCAATGTCCCGTATGGTTTTATAATCAATTTACGCTGACGTTGATATCTATGTGATTTCAATTTTTAGTCACGTCACCCTGTCATGAGTGTTACCAAAATGACCTAGGTTGAATGCAGTCAAACAAATACCTAGCCAATCAAATATTTTTCTCGGTTGGCGATTTCATGGTCTACGGAAAAACCACATTTTTATCTTTGTATCCAAAAAATTGTTCCAGGCTAGAGGGGTGGTGGACGGGGGGAAGGAAATGACAAAGCTATAAGCCTCCAAAAAGCCATGAAATGCTTCAATAACTACACTTTCGTTTCAAGTCACCAATCTTGTTGAGCATAGTGTTGTGTGCATGGCTGCGTGGTCAGGAGACGAGGATGTTGTCTGTCACAAAATCCATTTTCTCCTGGATTTTCACCCACTGCTTTCTTTCACGTAACGGGAGGAAGCGTCTCGTTACGGGTTCCTCACTTCTTTTCCTCAGAGACTTATTAAAAATGTAGACTACTCCGAGCTCTCTTTCAACACGATCCCATGAGTACGGAAACTTCTTAATGGTTTATATAATTATAATATCCTATTGGCCCCTTCATTTCCGACTATGACATTGTCTGTGTCCATAAATCTGTGCTAATTCAGTTAACTCGTTCACTCAGCCTCATAATAGTCTACTTACTTTAAAGTCTTTTCCCTTCTCGTTTCTTTATGTGGAGAGGAGGGTTGGAATATTATTGTCAGGAAACAGCTAGTGCACTTCCATTTTCATGCCACACATTGAGAAACTTAGTCAGGGCACGGAGACCCTGGTTTAAAAAGAGACAAAGATGTTACCCCTGTGGAGTGAAAAGGTGGAGGGAAGGAAGTTCATAAAATAATTTACACTAGAGTGGTGACCATGAGGAAAATTCTCCATACTCTATAAAAAGTAGGCGCCAGACCAAAAGTAGGTATTGGCTTAGAGTTAAAAGACATTTTAGATGAGAGTATCATCAGGAAAGGGAATAAAATGGAGCCGGAACAATGCATAAACTATGAGATAACTCTTAACAAGAGTGTACTATGCAGGCCTGTATCGCGAATTCTAGTTTTTCACAAGTCAGTGACATGCAAATGCCAAGAAGAGTTGTTTTTGATGGGAACAGTTATTCATGAGGTAACGGTGCACGTCTGCCCGTGAATATTGTAGATTTCGTTTTAGATGTGCAGTTAATTATAAGGCTTAACTCAAAGTTAATCTTGGATTGAATTTTCTCCATTATTGCACCGGAAACCTCATTTAAAATGAATCAGCAAACAGCCAGTCCAAGTCAGTAATAGTAATTGACGAATTGGCTTTTGCGTTTTATTAAAATCCCTTTTGCGTCGACTGTAGTTTGAAAGTTACGACAACAGTTGTAAACTGATGTCGCTAAGTTTATTTTCTTTATAAAGATTTTATCGGTAGGGACTTTAAAGCAAAAAGTAACATATCCGTCGTAGGACATGTGACAGAGATACCCATACCCAGATTTGAAGTCATTTCCATATCCATGAATCCATCCTTGCGTGAAATTGCAATCTATTTTGGTAAATATAGTACAATGTATATTGTCCTCTACTGTATATATATAATATAACTTCAAGTTTTTATACGTAGTCGGAACTATATGGATGACACATCAGTCCAACTCATGCGTGTGATATCTTTTACTGTAGGATGGATAAAAGATAAGATTTCCGACAAGTCGAATCCACTGGGGATTCCTCTTGCTTTTGAGTCCGCATACGGGTGGCCTCTCCAGCACCAAGCTGTTTTCATCTATCATCACCAGCATGCATTGTTAGCGGTATGCGCGTCAACTTTGCCGTTCTTAGATTCTTAGATTTTCAGTAAAAAATTTCAAATTAGGATTTGACGCTGATCATCTGACTTGACGATTCCCACACTAACTATCTGGATAACATTACCATTACGGAATTGCTGAGTAGCAATAGTTTCTCATTTGTATAAGCCCAATAATATGCTTTATTGAGCTCTCGAGTGTTTCAAATTGGAAATCAATTGCAATTTTGTCACTATGTATTTTGCAAACACGGAAATAAAAACTTATCCTATCCTATTCTATCCATCAGTCTATAGATTATGCTGCTGCGGAGGATGAAAATAGCAGGGTTTGGTGATGCTGGAGAATATGTGTGCCGGAGGGGGAACTCGCCGGCTCGTTGACCCACGGGAAAACCTAGTGGATGTGCTCGGAAATCATATCTGTCATCCTTACTGTACGACATGAAACAAACTAGAAATAAGGAAAGAACTGACATTTTTTGCAGTTATATTATATTTACATTTACATATGCAATAAACACTTTATTAGTGTGGGGGTTGGACGGTTATATGTCAGTGCATCGTTTGGATAAGATGGATTACTAGATTTTGTTGCAAGTTTGAACTGCACTATGAGTCCTTCCGAGAAAAATCATACTACCCATTTTATGTATAACCCTGCTTGGGTTATCAGTATCACACATCTCGTGTTGGGTATTAATAGCGTGGTCCTTGGCGTCGTGTAATCCTTGCATACAAAATCTGTTCAATAACACTGTTCTTCGGTTATTGACGCTTTCTAAAAACAACTCGACTTTCGCAAAAAAGAAATTCTGATTTTCAGGGAAAATCCTCAAAATTTAATAGTGTAACGTTTCAGACTATGTTAGGGTGGAGTATGCGCATAGCGCATGTGAACTGTACGAGCGATATGAACAATGTATCACACTTCACACTCTATTAGAATGAATAGTTTATTAGAAATATACACAAGTAGACCGTCAGTGTCAATGCAAAATTCCAAATATAGTTAAAATATTATAATTAGCAATGTTGCGATAATTTTAGCTGCTCAAGTTCGTCCTAATGTGGGATATACACCATGGATTATCATTATGTATACCCCACTTTGGTTCGTCCTTAGCTCCTTAACGTCTCCTCCTAATATAATATATTTGATGTTCTTGGAATTTCAAATCATGTCTTTATTAAAGACATTCTGAGAATTTAAACAAAAATCCATTTTTCAAACACTCCGTTCACCTTTTACTTGCTCTTTTATTCAAAAGGTACAAGAAAAGACACTTCGCTTCGATTCAAATCAAATAATTATGCTTCCGAGGCTCCAGAAATCAACATCTCAGGGATTTTAATAATTCAAAACTGATTCATTGGTGAAATAGAGTGAACCTTCTAAGAGTAGGTCTTGCGTTAATGTAGTATGCACACTCAATAAAAAAGTTTCATTGTAAGACGGGCGTATTTTGTGCCTAGATGGTATTCTTTCGAAACGAATCCTTTTTCTTGAGTTCAACTAAATACTTTAAAATGCCTTAAGATGAAAGGAATTCATTTACAATTATTGATATTTATTACGCATAACAATACCTAATTTTAAGGTTGTCCTTGCGTGACTGTAACGGTTGACCAATAGCTTCCTATATTACCCATATATTCATTGATACGGAAAAACTTTTGAACCAGAACCTGGACACGTGTCCTACTTTCTCCGGAAAAGTTGACACTGCGCCCAGAAGATAGCGAAATCATTGGAAAGTATTTTCCCCGTGAAAAACTTTAGGAAAACAGACAATAAGTTTGTCTCGTAGCCAGGAAGAATACAAAACAGCGAGCCATGAAAAGACATCGTTTGCCACGCTCATTGGGAATCGTAAATGGGCGAACCGCACAAATTACCTAACAATTTGCAGATTTCCTTTTCCCATGAAATGGATGACTAGTTTGGAAGCGTTTACGTTACAAGACACAGAAGAAAACTGGAGGAATCTGTCAAAACTGGTATCATGTATCATAAATACGTATACAGTTAGAGCGATATCATCAGATTTAACAGACAAATAAGTACCTTGAGATGTCGCTCGCTCGGAAAACTTACCCAAAAGAATGAAAATCAGAGAGATTGTCACATTCCGGTGAAAAAGTCCCGATCTGGAGAAGGAATACCTGGGGAAATCCCATGTAGATTGGGACGACCCATTTTTGCTCTCTTTGTAGGGGTTACTCATATCGTGACCTTATTCGCGATGAACTAGGTATCTAATCAAGAAATCAACCACGTTTCTACAATAGTACATTCCATTAAAAATTGTTCTCATTAGACGGAACTCCAATTTATTTCACCGGGAAAAGGTAGTAATAAACTTTCTCCTCTACAAAACAGAAGTATAATGCAACCTTGGAATATAAATACTTGTCAGACAACTAGTGTTCGCTCAATGGAGGGTTCGTCAATGTTAATGATAGCAAATACTTTGGGTATAGTTAAGTATAGCATAAGTGGATTTCGGGCGTACGGTATTTATGACTATACTTAGGCTTTACGGGAAATGCAATGCATTCAGACACGCAATCGATTTCTAACTTTATCTCTTGTGCTTTTTCTCAGATTCAATATAACTCCACCGCAAAACGTGGTGTCCTCAACTCAATAAATTTTCCTGTTGTTTCATCACTTTTAGAGAGCAGGCAGGACGCATATAACACAACACCTTTTCGATGACTTACGCCACGCTGTTCACGAAAACCATGACGCGAAGCCAATGGGAACTGTGGCAGTAGAACCGCACGACACCACACAACAATTATTTTATAGATTCTGGTTCATTTCATGAGGGGGAAATGTGGAGAGGTCTGACGCGACAAACTTTCGGAATATGACTCCGATGGTGGTTTTTCGCTGATGGTAAGATTCACAGGAATAAAACCACATTGGAAGTGTTACACCTGATGCTGCTGCTGCTGGAACTAAATGAAGTAGTTGTCGCACAACAAGGGAAGCACATCAAATGAGGTTGGATTCACCACTAAAATATCCGCGAGCAGTATGAAATGAGATGAAAGTGGGAAAAAGTATTATGTACAACAAGCTGCGGGAATACAGGTTTGGCGTTGGCAGGCTATGAATATCATAAGCTTCCTGCTGGCTCTTAACTTGAAAAAACACGACCTTTCCCTTTCATCTCTTTTTATTACATTTTAGTGCTCCGTATTATAAATGAAAAGATTGTATTTTTCACGTCAAGACAGACTACCACTCAAACAGGCTGCAATAATCCAAATCCTAGTTTGTAGGTATATCTGGCCTAAAGCAGGCACTCAGGCACCACAAGGTGTTGTGTTACCAACCAGCGGAAACTTTTTCCAAGTGAGCAGTTCGCTGAGTACACGCCCCAGTCCAAAGTAAATGCTAATTTTTCTCACTGTGAGCATCCGAGTGTGTTCTATAAATTAAAATGTTTTAAAGTAATCCATCTATTGCCCTTCTAAAGTGAGAGTACAAAAGAGTAGTTGGTGAGTGTGTAACTGAAAATAATTGATTTTCTCTTCAGCAATTTCGAACGTTATTGCACTCCACAGTACATTTTTTTACGTTCCAGTTCACGTTACCCCACCACTTGAAATTCTCTTCGGTGCTTTGTGAAGTTCACTCCACTTCGGGGCAGCTAATCGAATAAAATGATTCTGATTTTGGTGAAGTAATAAAACTGAACTGAAGTGAAGAAATTGGAATGTTAAACTCTCTATAAAAATATCTACAGTGTCTTATTGCCCCTGTGAGTACATACCTCACCACTTTTTGCAGCCACTCAGCAACTCATTCAACTTGATTTGATTTCGTGAATTGTAAAGTTCCTATCGACGGAACACTGGGATAAAAGGAGCAACAAGAGTATATAAACTACTTTATTATACATTACAAAGTAATCTGAGAGAGTTTGGGCCTTTGCTCCTTATCACTAAAGTGAAAATAGGTGGCATTTCCACAAAACTTCCCGCTTTCGCTGATAGATTTGCTGTATGGAGACGAGACGAGCGTGGGGGACTCATGCACTTGCAGTGAAAGCCTCCAAGTGAAAACTAAACTGGGCTCTTGGCTTTTTCTCCCATTTCCTTCCCATCTTGGAGGGAGAAGTAAGTGAAGTGAACAGATGGATTCTCACTCCATCGCCAACCGACCGGGTTACCCATATGCGATCTGTTTGCTGTTCTACCACTGTAGAGGAAAGAATCTAACACGTCATATGTATGTCAAGTCGAGTGGAGCTGAGCACATCCCAAAGTGTTTCGTTTCTTGGAGAAAGGTACATGTTTAGCCAGTAGTATGCAACTCAACCTCCTCCTCCGGCAGGAATTTTCATACTTGACATAATGCTTTATAATGGGTTAAAAACGTTACCGAAAGGCACGCATCTTAAATTCTCCAACTGAAACATAATATATCAACGAGATGAAACTGTATAGTGGCTCTCTTAAAAGACCGCATCCACATAGGTATTCATGAATAAAATGATGAAAGGGAAAGCTGTATATATACCAAGAAATAATTTGTTGTAGCATTTTTTAAAGGATTAAAGTAGCTGAAGTGGTGGGGGTGGTGGTGGTGGTAGTGGTACAAAGAATTTGTAACTCTTGTGGAAATACTGATGCATCACTAACCATAAGCCAGAGTAAAAAGATGGGGAGATGGGAGTGGAAAAAGAAAAAAAATATTGGAAATTTAACGCATGTATGTAATCCGGTGAGCTTTTACATAATTCCAGCAGCCTCTCCGATATTCATGTATGCTGTGTATGTGATTAAATTAAGTTATTCCAAGCAACGAATGAAATTCCCAAGACAAAAAGTAGCGGAAGCATGCCATGGCTGAAAGGGAAGGAAACAATAAAAATTATGACTGGAGAATATAATCTGATTGTACTGAAGCTTGTAATAGAATGAAGCTGGTAGTGTGCTGTGAGTGTGAGAAATGCAAAACCCAAGAAAGGCTATTTTTGAATATAATCATACCAAAGTGGCTATATTGAATCCGGAAAGTTGCATTCTCTGTGTGAAATGTGAAACAAGAAAACATACGAAGGATATCCATTTAGTAGAGGTATCCAGAAAATGTATCTTCCATATGGCAAAATGGCTGGAAGAACTAGACCAGACAATCCGATAAAAAATAAAAACATGTGTCTGGATAAAACTTTATGATTGAAAAACGCCGAAATGTATACAATTTTCAATTCACAATTCTTATTCCTGTTCACTCAACAATACATTGGATTAGACGAGGGATACGCAGTTCACCTCTACATGAGCATGGATTATGCGGTGTGATGTAATATGCAGGACGAGCGAGGCGAGGAGAGGACGGATATATATGCACATCTTATAACGAGAAGTGCTTTAAAATTTAAATCTTTACATGCGACAAGACATAAAAAGCTGCAAAAATCATCGTAAAAGAAAACGTGCATTGTTGAGGGAAAGCTAGAACGGTGAAAAAAATCTTCATAATATTCCCTATGTTATGTGCTTTTTACTGCATACTTTATTGTAGTTCACTGTTTGAATTGGTTTTTTAGAGAAAAGCTCATGCTGTTACATCTTTGGGACAACGCTAAGAAAGACCCTAATAAAGCTTACACCACCGTTCGTTCGTAACATTAGCTCTTTGATTCCGGAAAATCCACAATAATGCAACAACCAAGATGGAAACTGTAGAAGATACGATGTTGTCTTGTATGTACCATCGTAATTTAATATAATGGTTCGAGACTGTAAACAAAACAGTGAGTATATTGCTCATCGGATCGATTATGAGTTGCAAGTTGCAGTTGTGCTTTTGCATATCTTAATAGGGAGTTTGGGAAATGGTCACCGAAACACGTAAAGTAAGGACAATGACATGTATTTTAAATGGCTATTGTAGAGCTTCCCAAACTGCTAATGTTTTAGCACGAGATAAAGAAAAATTACAAGAATCATTTTTAGTAGTTCTTTATACTGACTTGAAAATCGATGACTGTTGGACATGAATAGTAATTAATTATAGAGAAAGATTGGATTTCTTGTAAAGTTCGAAAAAAGTCATTCTTCATCTGGATCAATACGTCTACTTCATGGGTGGGAGTATTTATGCTTTGGTATAAAAAACAATTACAGATTGGAAAGATACCATTTTTATTTTTAAAATCTACAATAGACAGTTTGGGAAAACACGTAAGGACGACGTAACGTAGGAGATACGGAGCATGATACGGGCTCTCGTAAGACTTGGACATAAGACTTACGTTACGTAGTCATCAGTTTGGGACCCGACGTACGCAACGTATCGTACGTAAGATTTACGTACTGGAGCCCTTGGTTACGTCATTTACGCTTGCGTCACGACGTATGAAGGCCCTTCTTACGAGACCTTGTTAGATCCAGATCGTAACAAAATCTTTATACCAGGGGGCATTGCTATGGAGCTTAGCATTGATCTTTCGATTACGATAGACTTCTAAGCCAGAGTTTACGTACTGGACAAAAATTTGAGCGTTACGATCTTACGGACTTGTATCTGTTCCCAAACAGAGGGCCCGTAACGTAAGATTATAACGTTTTTAAGTAGCTTATGATACGTACGTCGTTACCCCCAAACTCTCTAATATTACTAGGGAAAACTACTGGATGAATGCGTGGGTATCTCTGAGGCGGGCGGTGTGCATTTTAAGTAAGGACGATGAAAATAGTGTTCATGATCTTTTGTCACAGCCTCATCTCCCTACTTTCTTCTTTGTCAGAATTCAGAAGGTAATGTAATTGTAATTGCAATTTGGACTGAATTACTTAAGAAATAGGTAACACAATGGTACTTTTACTTTATATGTCTACATCAAATAGATATAAGCGATAGTGATGATGGGAGTGGAATGGTTGCTGGAATGAAGTGGGGGCATTCCATTCTTGGAAGAAAATAAAAGAAAAACTTTTGCCTTTGTCTTCCTGCCCTTGTTCATGTTTTGACGGTAGCGATTAAAAAAGTAGAAAACGACAACGTGTGAAACAAAATGTTTTAAAAATAGTTTTCAGCAGCACTCGGAATATGTCTGTTATAACATTATGATGTACCATAGCTCTTACTCGTACGAGATGGTGCAAAGGCGAAGACAGGAATGAAAAAGTGGAGAAGTTTTGTGAAACTGGAACATCAAAAGTAGTTTTGTTTAATTACACTTCGTGAAAGGACACGTCGCTCCGTGTGAAAAGGAAGCTTGTGTGTTCACGAAAGATCTAAAAGAATCTAACTGTGATAATAATTGGGGTGTAACAGGAAAAAAACTACACAGCGGAGGGAACAGGAAGGTGAGGATAAGGAATGCTTCATGTTCTGCAGGCTAACAACAGTCAACGTGTTTTGTTAATTCAAATTGAAATGTCAAATGCAAACGCAGTTTTACATTAATGCAATTTAGAAGCATCCAATCCAACCATTACCTACTTACTTTGGTATATTGTATGCAGGAACCAGTGCCCCTCCTTTTTTACATTCTTTTTGCACTTCCATGGAACGTTGCAGAAAATATCCCAAATAAAATTAACCAAATGAATGAATGACGTGCCATGAATGGTATGAGCATACAATTAATTTATTCATAAGCCGTGGTAAGATGCAGATTCTAGGGTTTCGGCGTTTTTTGTTACCAGTTACCATACAATTCCTAACTTACCCCCAAGGACTATTGATATTATGACAAGGACAATTATACCCCCAAGGTACGCATCACCCGCACCCTTCGTTCGTAGACGCATATATTGACCGTTATTTAATTTAAATGCCTAATCCCAATTCTGACCAAAAAACTTTGCACCCCATAATAACGTCAACAATTCTTCTACGCGGACGACGACGACACCTGTCTCTCAAATATCCTAAATTTTCTACAAAAGTGGAACCATTCCGAATACTCCGAACGCATCCGACAAACTCTCTTGCATACAACAGATTCCCTTATATTCTTACCAGAAAGCCTGTTTCAGAGCAGACCGGGCCATGAATACATGATTCAATTCAGGCCGAGTGAGCAATATTTTGGATAGAATAGGATAAGAAGACAGCGTATAAGACAAAGAAAACAGTAGTATCTGGAATAAAGCGTTCTCTCTCGTCTATAACACCTCACTCTCCACCTCGCAGAATTCTGCGTGACAAAGTGTACCCCTTTAACTAGTAAAACACACACTAGGTTTTCAGGAAGGCACACGGACTACTCCAGCAACCAGGATACTCTACAAAGTACAAGGCAGACAGGCACACAAACAAAAACTCTATCGCCTTTTCCACACTTTACCAATATTACCAGTAGTCCACCTCCACAGTTCCACATCTAGAGTTCGAGTATAAGCATGCATAGCCAAGCCAGAGCCAGAGAATGCGAAGTGCAAGTGTTATCGTGGTAGCCAGTAACTAACGTGTAAGAAATGAATGCATTGTCATGCAGTGTAAGTGTGAAGAGTCGACTAGTGTGAATAAGTGTAATATTATATACGTGAAGATTGTGTATCATATCATGGACTAGACTATTTGAATGGACAAAGTAAAAAGGTCCTATTATGCTGCTCCATGCTGAATTGTGCTGGCTGAACTGTGAGAAAAAGAACGCAGTAAACGCAGAAAAAAAAACTGCTTGATGCTACCCATATATTGTTACACAGTTTTTGGAGTTTGGCAGGGATATCTCCAACACCATACATCCCACCAAAATCCCGTATATATAACCATAATGGACATTATAGATGGAAGGGTGAGGTAGGTGTTGCTGTTGTTGAGGTACCCTTTCTGTGTAATTTTTTTTTACTCTGCTCTGGCTGCTGGGCTGGATACTACGCTTTTTTACTGGATGCTGCGTGTTTGCTAAGTTATATAGTTGAATAGAAAAAGGATGAATTTTGTTGGAATATTATTTGGTAGGATGACTACTGCTGAAGATGATGGTGCATCATGTTTTGCTTTTTGCTTTTGCTTGGCTTCACTTCACCTCTTTCTTCTTGCTATACATATATATTCTCTATGAAAAACTTGGTAGTAAGTAATCTCCGAATCTGCCTGGCTGCATCACTGGCTTCATTTCATATACATAAAATGTAGTCTGTGTAGTCGTCGTTCCTTCTTGTTTATGTTGCTCTCTGTCTCCACACTCCACATCCACACATATACACACTCGGAGATACAAAAGAAAACCTAGTTTTTTACGTGACCCTAACTAAGCCTAAGCGCTCTAGCGGAGGGCCCTTGGATGCCAGAAACAAGGACGTGGTTGCTCCTCTGTGAAATCCAGTTTTTCCCACTTGTTTAAATAATTATTAGAAACAAAAGAGTTTTAAACAACTTAATATCAGTAGGTTTCGGGAAGGTAATCATCACTCATCATTGATATCTTTTTGTAGAAAATGCTTGGTTTTTTAAATCTGCATCTAAAGAAGCCTTGTGAATGGAATGCAAGTTTATAAATGCATAAAAAGTTGTTAGGATGCGGATGGATGGTCAGGAGGAAGGATGGAATGAAGCTAGGTTGTCGCGTTCATAAAAAGTGAGCATCATAGGGCATCAGTGTGCTCATGTTAAAAAAATCCTCAGATTGGGGATATGAAATGTACACATTGCGTAGGTGTTTGCAAAAGTGTTTTTTTTTAAGTTTTAATTAGGATTAGTCGTATACGTTTTTATTGAACCTTGTGCTTTCGAAAATTTGTCACATGTGTTTAACTGTTTTTAATTCCATCAACTTTGATTCCAGTGTTTTAAAAAATTGCCTTGCTTCCTTGTGTCTAAAATCAGTCTAATTCCTAATTTTGTCATTTGTAAAATCTCACCAAAAAGTTTGATGTTTTGTTAGTTTTAAATTAGGTTAAAGCTGAATGAAACCAAGCCACAGGAGTTGCGATTGCTTGATATTGCTGTCAAACTGAACATCACCACTCAACTATCATGAATGTTTTAATTCTAGGGCAAAAAGTTTTTAAGAGCAGTGATGGTTCTTGTGCCATAATAACACGTCCAACGTCTGAGTCTGAAGTGACATGACATGATGCATGTGAGTTGCATGGCATGTCTGTTTCGTTGCCGGTTGTAAAAAAAATTCCTTTTCGGTAGTAGTTTCAGAAATTTTGTAGGCAGCACATTTGCACGTTGTTTATATATATTCTCTTGTGTTGTATGTAAGGATTTAGAGTTTGTTATTATTATTCGGTTTGTTTCTGGACGTTAATTAGTGTAAAATTGTATAATTGGTGATTGTAGTTTTGGAGCTACATACTTGAATCTTCTTGACTCAAAATAGGACCAAGATAGATAGATTTCACTCACGCGAGGTATGTATATACGATTTGTGTATAAATGTGACCGCTGCTGATGATGTGCTTGCTGTGCTTTGTGTTTGTAGCACTTGTCCAGTCTGAGGATTCTACTAGACTGAAAAATCCCTTGATTTCCCCGAACGATTGTTTAATTTCCAATTTCCATCCAGGAGAATCAGTTTGAGCGAAGCCTAGGATAGATTGAATGATGAGAATGAGTGAGTAGATTAGGATGAATGACAAGTGAGACTGGCGAGTGGATCCTTGATTTTTTTAATCAGGGCAAAAGGGAAAATGTGTAATGTACTTAAAAGGATTTCCTGGGGTGCGGCGTGCTTCTAGCAGAGCAGAAGAATTGAAATTTACATACATTTAGATTAAAAAGCATGCAAATGAGTACATAAAATATGTATTTGATTTTTAACATTGATTTGATAATACCTAATTTGGTTCACAATTTTTTTGTTTTTTGGTATCTAGCCCAGTGGATTTTCAAGAGGGACTTGGAAAAAGAATAAGAAGACAGGATGAATGAATCTCGCGTTTAAGCTGATAATACTAATAATTCGCGTATATACCATGAAGGAAAGGACAGAACATGCAGTTTTTGGGTACGTAAAGTGGACATGTTGAACGGTGACCGACGAGGGCGGACGACGGAGATAACTAATAAATCCATATCCATATTCGAGGAGGATATATATATGTTAAAGGCATATACCAACTAATTTGGTTGGAAGACGCAGACGTCTTATCAGGATGTATAGAACACGAAGGAGTACTCGTGGTTCTGCAAACGCTGCACTTGGTAGTACTACTAACACTAATAATGCATCACCATCATCAGCGGCTACATCAAGCACAACAGGTCCCGCCAGTTCGTTACCTACAGAATTTAAGCGAAGGCGACGAAGTGCGGTGGCGAGTGTAAATGCTAATAATTCTACATCAAATGTAGACTCTTCAACAAGCTCTTCAACACTATTGGTATCATCAGCAGAAGGCACAACATCAAAAGGACAGCAAGAGGACAATGTTGCTATTACCAATGCCAACTTGCCACAACAAACCCAGCAGCAGCCCCAGTCGCAGCTCTCAACAACTATTGGGAGCAGGAACAGTAGAACCAGACGAGGGTCGTCTTCGTCATCATCGTCAACTACTCAACAACTTCGTAGGAGCGAGCGAAGTGCTGCTGCAGCTGCACAAGCGAACAACGTAGTGGTACCATCAACAGCAAATGTTAACACGGTCGTAAAGCAAGAGAAAGATAATGGCAATCTTAACCATAATCAGCGTAACAATGTGGAGCCTACTGCTGATCCCAATAACACAACAAGTATGACAGCAAATACGACAACTACAAGCGCTCTGGACGATAATGTTAATTCCAATGATGCCAGTACCACTACTGCTAGCAGTAGCAGCAGAACCACCAATGTGGTACCAAACAATAATAATAATGAAGATCGAAACGATGATGCGACTCCTCAGGTAGAGCAACCAAGCAAGAAAGAAGCTTCTGCTGCGAGCACGACTAAGGTCCAAAATGGTTCTAATGTTATTGGTAGCGACGCTGATAGCAACACCAATAACACAACAGAAATTTCCTTGTTCACGAAAACAATTGGAGGGGCTCAGCAGGCTGCCCCTGCTAAGGTGAATACGGGAGGATCGGCGTCTTCGGTAACTCCGACGACGACATCGATTGCAATATTGGAAATTGAGAAGAGTATAGCCAGGGGAGAGATATTCAAAGTCAAGGACAGGAAAAAAGTAGGACAACGGGACGAATCCTCACTACCCCCTGTTATATTCGTGGATGGTTCTACAGGTGTACCCATTGGAACCTCAGCTGACGACGAGCCTGGAGATGTGGTAAAGGACGCAAGTTCTTCAAGTGATAGTAGTAGTGTGGGGAGTAGTGAAGCGGAATCCCCGAAACAGTCTTCAACGTATTTTTTGACTGTGGGTGATGATGGAGTTATTTATTATAACCCAACCACTCCTGATGTCCCAGGTACGACATGACAGTATTATAATTGTATTAAAAACTTGACCTAATTCCGCTATTGCTTTGTCATTTGTAATTACTAAAAGCTTTCCCTATTCTTTGATCTAAATTATTGTCTCTAAAACCTCTGAAGGGTGAGCTGCTTGCTGGGCAGCTTATATTGCCCATTTGCACGCAGTAATAATGCATACTTATTCAGCATCACACATTGTATTGTTGATTCTACTTTTATATTTTTCACTTTAACTGCAATTTCAGTAATTGAAGAAGGCGAAGTAATCCCTGTGAATCTTCCTACACATAAAATTTCCACAAGTAATCCACTTCCTGGAACCCGTGCCGCTGCACCAACTGGTAGATCACGAAAAACAAAGCCACAAGCAGTTACGTATGGAGGTGAGTCCGATGTAGGATTCTTAGATCCGACGGGACAAGCAGTGATTAAAGACGGGACCTTTGTAACAATGGAAGTGGGTCAAGGCATAATATCACAGTTTGGTGCACAAACTGGTAAAACTCAATTAGGGAGACAAGGTGCACCGGCAGTTGTGATGACACTGGCGACAACTTCACATCAGTTACCCCATCAAACCGCAGGGGATGTGTCGGTGTCATCAAGTTCAAATTCAACAATTGTCTCTTTAGAAGTGCCAACGGCAGCTATTGATGTGAGTGAGTTTGAAAGCCATTTGGATCCACAGAGCATTGCAGTGCTTGAAAACGTTCTGCAAAGTGATCAGGGGCGAGAGATATTGACTGAAGCTTTGGGTGAAATGGGCGTTATTCCTGGATCTGATTCAGCGGGACAAGAGCAACCACCTCTCTGGGATCATAGTTATTCGACCGGGAAAGTGGGGAAGGATGAGTCACTTGTTAGTTCGTCGTTAATTACTACAAATGCAAGAGCAGATGAGTCACCCACGTCGACAACTATGATGAGCCCAGTAAACACATCAACCGACAGTTCCCCCAGTACTTCACAGGCTGGAGGATTAGCCAACCGAGGTCCTGGAAGACCCCCTGGACGACCAAGCAGTGCCTCGTCACCAGCAAACCGAGGAGGAGGCAGAGGAAGCACCTCAGCAGCCCCAAGGAAGATTTCCGAAAGTAAGCTTAGTATAGGTTTATTGCAAAATACATTTGATGTTAATAGTTTTTATACTTTGCAATTATTATGTCAATAAATCTTACATACCTATTAATATCTGTGCTTTATAATATCATTATATCATCAATGGTACAACAACCTTGGATTCATTTTACGATAACAAAAGTAGGTGATTCTCATTCGCCGTTGACCTTAAATTTTTGTTTTATCAGGTGATGCCAGCATTCGCCGTTCGCAGAGGCAACAGGACAGAATTGAGAGACAAGAAGCTGAGCGAATTCTTGCAGAGAATCAACAAATGCTTCAACGTGAAAAGGAATTAATGGCGGCTAAAGCGTTGGCCAGTGTTGCTCCAAGTCCAATTATACCTGCTGCCGCACCAATCAGTCCTAGTCCTAGTCCCGTGCCACTTCAACCTATAAATGTTGGAGTTGTTTCCTCTACCCAGGCTCCAGCTCCGTCGACACCAGTTCCAGTGACTGAATTGCTGCCCAGAACTAGCGTTGACTCCTTTACGTTGCCGTCTTCTGACAAGAAAGATGATGGGTAAGTATGAATCAATCTAACCATCGATACTAGGAAGATAAACTTTGCAATTGTTATTGTTATTAAAAAGTAAAATATTCATCTACTCATGACAGGGTCCGTCGTCCAATTCGTCAGCGCAAGCTTCCCGCTCACTTAGCGGATCCTAATTATTTAAGCTTGGAAGATGCTACAACCGCTGTAAAAGAAGCGACGAGACGGTTGTCAACCCAGTCACAGGAAGCTGTGCCCGTTGTTGAAGATGTTCCTCCAGAAGAAACAGAAATCACGGAAGAATATGTCGAAGAGGTTCAAGAGGAGGAAGAAGAGTATAGCGAGGACGACCCAAATAAATTGTGGTGTATCTGTCGCCAGCCACATAACAACCGCTTTATGATTTGCTGTGATCGCTGTGAGGACTGGTTTCATGGAAAATGTGTTGGTGTTACTAAAGCCCAAGGAAAAGCAATGGAATTAAGAAATATGTCCTGGCATTGTCCCCCTTGTAAGAAGGCGGTTGTAGCGGAAAAGAAAAGGGAAGAAGCTGCAGTACAGTCAACTACACCGGTTCAGCAGAAATTGCAAAAGCAAAAACTGGTGGTATTAAAAGCTGACACCCAGGAAAAGCCAGCAGCCGTTGGAGCTACTGCCAGGGGAAGGAAATCTGATGCTAGTAAAAGTCAACCTACCACACCCAAATCAATCTCCACAAAAACAGCAAAGCAACACGCAGCAGTTGCTGCTCAAAAAGCTGAAGTCGAAGCTGCCGCAATGGTTGCTATTTCAGCGGAACCCCCCAGGAAAATTGCAGCAGCTGCAGCAAATAAGCGAGGTCGGAGGAAAAGCGAGAAAGTTGAAGTAGACGAAACCGGTAAGAGAATTTGTTTAATTACTAGTCTGCAAACTCCCTAAGCCCTAACACAATATATGACATAATTTGTTTATGTTAGATGGCAGTTTGATTTCGTTCGATTTTATTAACTAAATTAAAATTTTCCTTTACAGTGACTAGCTGTGTGAGTTGCAAAAAGCAAGCCAGAAGTGGCTCCATTTATTGTAGTGATCTCTGCGTTCAAAGGTATGCGGAATCTGTAGGCTCTAAGGGGAATTCCCCCAAAGACAAGGTAACTTCGTCTCCAACTTCTACAACAGATGTCCAATTTACCATTACGCAATCAACTCCGTATGAGCCAAACACTGCGACAATGCCAGTTGCGTCGTCTCCAACCTCGTCGACGCCAAGCAAATCTCCAGGTTCTGCGGCATTGAAATTCAAGGTATCACATCAACTATTACTATTAACACGTAACGGAAATGTTTGAAAAATTTAAAAATTATTTTCGCCGTGATTATTCCAGCGTTCTCATTCACAACAGAAATCAGAAGCCGGCGATTCGTTTTTCAATTTCCACGTAATCAATACTGGAGCAGTGGTGTCTACTGAAGTGGTGCCTGCGAAACCAAAGGAGCTTACAGCTTCCGCTCTACTAAAAGCCCAGAAGGAGAAGGCACAAGCTGAGAAGGCGGCAGCTGGTACAGTTCCGAAAACACCAACAACTCCTACGCAACAGATCGGTGCATTACCTGTTTCTATTCCCACGGTACATGGAATTAGTCCAAATAGTGTGTCTGCCATTGTGAATTCCTCCCCGTCGATTGTAGTGAAAAAGGTGGATGTTGCAGATAATGGATCCTCTAAGGGTATGGTGATGATCAATGCTTCCGCTTCAGATATTTGCATCGAGCAGGAAGCACCTTCTTCCTGTAAGGGCTTAATACATACTCATGGTGGTGGTGGTGCAGCTATGATGACCAGCAATTTGAACTTACATTAACTTTTCGTATATCATTATTGTAGTACCCGGTTTTGACAAGGAAATTCCTGAATCCTCGTCTTCACGACATAGAACCTCCTCCCAGTCTGATAGTAAAAGCAGCAAAGCATCTTCAAGTAACAGCTCTACAACCAGCAGCAGGACACGAACAGAATCTAGTAGTAAGTCGAAAGAGAAGTTAGAAAAGCGAGACTCAAAGGAGCCCAAAGCGGATGGTCCACCCAGTGAGAAGCTTCATCGGGAAAATATGCGAAAATCGTTAAAGGAAATCCTGAAAAATAGAATGAGTGAAGGGATGTCAAGTAGCGAAAAAAAGAAAATGGACAATGCAGGAAATACGCTGGATGTGCTTAGCGCAAAAATTGAGGAAGAACTTGTGAGCTGCTTTGGCGGAGCAAACAATACCAAATGCAAAAATAAGTATAGAAGCATTTACTTTAATCTAAAGTAAGTCTACCAAACTCAAATAATAATAAACCTTAATAATTTGCTGTTATTTTAAAAGTACAAACATATTTCTTATGATTACCCAGAGATGAGAAAAACTCCTTGTTCAAGGAAATTCTGCTAGGTAATATTAAACCTTACGATCTTGTCCGAATGACACCTGAGCAAATGGCACCTTCCGACTTGGCACAGTGGCGACAGCAGGAGAAGGAAAAGGAATTGGACGCAATCAAACGTGCAGAATTGGACAAGCTGGCTGAAGCAAAAAAGCAAGAGTTAATTGATAAAGGTGTTGAAGATGCTGTTCAAGTCGCTGAAGAAAGTAAACCATTGGACATAAGCGATGTTATAATTGACCCCGAAGCGGAAAGAAAGCGAAATGAAGAGAAGTCTTCTAGAGACAAGGAACACCGGTCTTCTTCCTCGCACCATCATCATCACCGACACGATAAGCGAGAACTCCGAAATAGGGACCATCACGACCACCGTAAGGAGAAGGACAAAGATCATAGGAGTGACAAGGATAAAAGTAAGGACAAGGAGAAGCACAGATATGACAAGGAGAAAGACCGGGAAAAGGATAAAGAGCGAAAGTCGGATCGTCACAGAAGCAGCAGCAGTAGTCATCATAAAGAAAAGAGCTCGTCGGATAAAGACAAGAAATCATCGCATCACGAGAAAGACAAAGAACGAGAATCTCGAGATAAAGATAAGAAGGATAGGGAGAAAGAAAGAAAAAGTGACAGGCATAAGGAAAGAGATACGCGCGATAAGGGGAAAGAGCGAGAGTCCTCATCGTCGTCAAAGGTGAAACACGAATCCTCTAAAGATAAAGATAGAGATAGGTCTGAAAGAAGGCATACGATGACGAGGGCAAAGGTTAGCATTATTATTATTTGTTTTATTTTGCCTGTTCTAAAAAATTATTTTAATTTATTTTATGAGTTTTGTTTGATGGTATCTGATGACCGGTTAGGTGAGGTGAGAGTAGGAGGAAAATATATCGGGTGCTGTATTGTAATCGTACCAACATTGCTCAAAAAAATTGTGTTGCATAATAAATGCATTGCAGGACTCCGATCGGGATAAGGATCGACATCTAAAATCACCAGAAACTGAAAGTCCAAAGTTGTCGGAGAAGGACGAAAAACCGGCTGATAAAATTACAAAGGAAGAAGTCCCGGTTGAAATTCAATCCACACTGACAAATATCCCTGTTAGCAGTACTTGTGGTAGTAGTGCAAGTAGAGAAACGTTTTCAGGCGGCAGCCCCGTTGAAACGAAACCCAAAGTGACGGTGACGACGACGACAACGGATGCAACGTCATCCTCTCAATCAGCAAGTAATAATGATGAATCTCAAATTGGTTCAGTGGAGACCAAGCCTGTTGTTAAAGGTATGAAGGGCCACCATTTCCCTCCCGTGTAATCATCATGTAATATTTTTACGTTGGTATATATAAGACTTAATTAAGTTTATTTAATTTCTTGAATTTGTAGAGGAACCAAGACACTCAATCGACTCAGAACAGGAGCTCCCGTCATCCACAATAAAAACTCCAGATTTTACCGACGATTCTAGCACCGGGACAAAGAAGGAAGGAGAACCGGAATATCTATTTCAGTCGTCCCTCCAAATGCCTGAACTTGGTGATTTCAAAGCGTCCTTTTACAATGTCTCACATGACGAGACTTTAAAAGGAGTCTATTTTCCTGAAAGTCCGGTACCAATTGTTGGTCGTATTGGTCCACAGACAGTGTGGGATTATATTGATAAAATGAAGAAGACGAAAGTAATTCTTTGCAAATAGAAAATGTTGCATCATAACTTGGAATATAACGTAGATTCTAATGAAACGGTTTACTTAATTATGCAGGAAATCATTACGTTCCGACTTACACCTGCAACTCCTGCTGACGCAAAAGGCTATATGACATTTTTCACGTATCTTTCCTCTCGTGAGCGACTTGGTGTTATAGGTGGTATTTGTCAGCCCCTCAAAGATGTGTACCTGATTCCATTGGACAAGCACCATCCTGTCCCGCGGTGCTTGCTCCCATTTAGAGGACCTGGACTACCGAAAGAAAGAACGCATTGCTTACTGGCTGTTGTTACACGTCACGTTGTCAATGATGCATCTCTAAAAAGAAAGTTGTCCTCAGCCGAAAGCTCTCAAGGGGCAAAGAAAAAGTCCAAAACTGAATCCGGGGTAAGTTCTTAAAGTCCTATTATAATTTTAAGCGTAGCAGTAATAATTTTAGTGTGTTCCTATATTAATAGCATAGCATATTACGAGAAGGGCTGCCAAATAACTCTTTCTATGTCGCTGATTAATTTTTCAGAGAATACTTCGAAGTAAGGGTAAGCAAACGCCCGGCACCTCAAGTGCCGTCCCGGCAGTTAGTAAAACCACGAAAGAGCCTTCACCACCTACTTTGGATGTAGCTTCGAAGGACGATGAAAATGAGCCCTATACTCCATGGGGAGAGGAGGACGAGGATGCCGGAGATCAAACAACTGCTTCCCCTATAGTTGCTCCAGGACCAACAAATCTTCCTCCTGCTCTTACAGCTTCTTCATCTAAAATTCCGCCGTTATTACCAACAGTTTCTCCAGGAAGTTCTAGTTCCTCGTTATCCGAGACACAGAAAAAGCTACAAGAAATTGAAGCTCAAATCGCGAAAGAGAAGCAGGATATTGATTCCATATTGGCTGGAGCAAAGAACGTCGTTGGTATTCCTGGATTGGATGGTGATTTTCCTGAAGCTTCAGAAGAACCGTCTCTATCGAAAACAAAAGAAGAGGTTCCTTCCGTATTTCTCCGGCCGCCTCCTGTGCTGAGTAGCTTAGACCCGAGATCGACAAGAAGTAGCATTTTCAAAAACCAACAGCCACCAGTTCTCTCACCTGCTGTGGTAGCTGGTCCTTCACAAAGTACAACTTCCACCATTCCAGGACTTGACGCACCAGACACTCCAATGGAAACCAACACTGCTGATGATGTGATCATACTGGATCAAAATGACTCAAGTAGTCCTCCACAGCTCGAACCTATGAATGAATCAGCTGGTGTGGGTGCCACCAAAGAAGAGGAGGAGGAGGCCTACTCTCCTTCTGCAATGAATTTCTCGGACGAGGAGCCAATCCCAGAACTAGGAAATGCAGAACCAGTTAAAGGTGATGATGGTCAACATGTGGCAGTAGTAGACATTGAAGAAGAGAACGCGGAACCTCTGGCAATTATACCTGGCCTTGGACAGGGTGACATTGACGAGAGGATTGAGAATTCAAAACCGTGTACAAAAGCACAACATGACGAAACACCACAGCCACCACTACTTGTCAGTCTTGACGATAAGCAAACAGAGGAAATAAAAATTATCTTGAGTAAAATAAACACTCCAGTGATACCGCCATCTACACCTGAAAAATCTGCTGGTTTACTCGTTTCTAATAAAAGTGAAGATGGTACTGTGGAGTTAGATGATTCTGAACCACCACCACCTGGGGAAGGGCCACCTCCTCCTCCTCTTAGACCCAGAACTCCGCCTCAGCAAAATAAAGTTTTTGAAGATAGTCCCTTTGAAAAGAAACCAATTATAGGTGGCGCTCAACCTAAGATGAAGATTAATATCAATTTGAGTACGAAAATGTTGCCATCAGTCTTAGGGTCAAAGGAGATTGGCTCATTGAAAGCTACTGAAATCACTACACCAGTTTCTATTGAACCTTCATCAGTTGATAAGCAAACCTTTAAAGATATTGACGAGCGAATATTACTGACGCCAACGGTAGATACTGTAAATGCATCTATTGCCACCCCTGAAAAGAGTGTATCGATGCCGGCATTACCACAAGTTGATTTCAAATCAGTGCCACCTCCTGTTGTTATGAATCAGCCTCCGCCGACACTGGTTCCATTACATCTACCACCTCCACCACTAACACAAGCCCCAACTAGCACAGGGTCAGTTGTGATTAATCTAAATGTTCCTCCGCCCCCGTTCCTGACGATACCTCCACCTGTTGGAATCAGATATCCTCCACCAAGTATTTCTCAGGCTGCACCACAAACACCTACGAACTTTTTATCCAGGCCTCCGCCGGCGACTCCTCCTAGGAACACTTTCTCTCTTCATGGCGCATCATCTGCATCTCCTGGAAGTCGGCCAATAAGACCTGGTCCAGCACCACACACGAAGTTATTTCCAGGTATTGCTTCCCCTGAAACTGAACGATCTGAGCGCTCTGGTCTCGATAAGGAGAAGGAGTGTGAAGTTCGAGAAAATCGAGGTGGTTTCGTGGCACGTCAAGATAGGGGTCGAAGCGGCTTCGTTAGTCACGACCGCCGAAGACCTTATGATAGAGCGGATAGAAGCAAAAGGCATCGGTCAAGAAGTAGGAGCCGTGGGCGATCCAGGTTAGAAATATAGACTTTAAAGTATCTTCGTATGTGCGTAAATACTTATATAATTAACAAAAGACAAACTCATAATCAGTATGGCGCTTTCTTGAAATTTGTCAGAAGTCGCAGTCGTAGTAGGAGTAGAAGCCGATCCAGAGAGCGAAAGCGCAGGAGGAGACATTCACGATCCCGATCCAGGTCTAGGTCACCAGTCGTCCGGCGAACGGCTCGGCGAAACCGTTCCAGATCCAGATCACCAACATTATAAAATGGCTAACGGGCGATTCTTCTACAATGTAGATAAATTGTTTTTCTACCACTTCCCGTTTTGGGGATTGGCGTTTTAAATAGCATTATCAGTGTTTTGAATTTATTAGCTTTTAGATTTAATTTTAGAAATTTAATGCTTTAACATTTCCTTTTCCTATTATATTGACTTGTTCCGAATCAGAACCAATGTACGTATATGTATAGTTAGGTACGTACTGTATGATTTGTATACATTTTTGTACACACTTACAAAACCTAAAAAAATCCCTACCTAAATTGTATATTAAGAAGGAAACTGGTGATATCATGAAGAGAAATCGCGTGAAATGCATGTAGCTACATATTGTGAATATTCAAATATTCGGCTAAAATGAATCTTGTATTGGTTCCACCTGTAAATATATAGACTACAGAAAACATTACGAAATCTATTTGAAGTTTCTGTTCCATGTTGTTTTTGTCTGATTAATTCAATGCTTTTTTATCATTCGGTATCGTCGTAATTAGCTATATGATTAATGATTATACCGACTAGTCTACATTAGTGTTACAAAAGTTACAATTACACACGTCAAAAGAAATGAATTTTTGAATGTTGGTTAGAATGCTGGAAACTTTCGTAAAATGAAAGTTTATTGGGTGGCATGTCATGGTAAGTAAATGATATTACCACAGTTTATCGGAGTGAATACGTTTAAAAGAATGAGAAGTAAAACTAGGATTAATGCGTAATATAGTCAATGTTAAATACAAAAAAGTTCATTTCTAACTGTTATAATCTCAATATATCAAACTCTATGCAAGATTGCAAGACAGAATGGTCTGTAGCATAATTATAAACACAATACATTACATAATTGGTAGTAAGTACCTACACTACACCACGCCACGTTCAGTTTTTGTCATTGAACGTGCGTCACTTTGATCCGTCGTTACTATAAAATTGAATTTGAATTGTGAGGTGATACGTAGTAAGAATCACAAAGTAAATTTTCATTGTAGTACAACTTGCGAATTGCTTGGTATAATTTTCTGTATTCCCTCAAGGACAGCATACCAACGCACCATTGTGGATTGTGGGTATGTTTCGAGAAAATAAACATGCACTCGAAGAAAATCGAGTATCAAAAAGCTGTTGAAGTTTGAACAACAAATTTTTTATTGTTTATTCCGAACCTCGCATTAGTAATAGTATAACAACATTTTCAAAAAAGTCCGGTGCACGTACATGTCATAAGTATTAACTTAGAAAATGTCACAGACTTAATAACAATTATTATAGCCAGCAGTATAATTTTTTTGTAAATTTACGCCCGATTTCTAGATCAAAACAAAATCTTTCTGTTTAGCTACGCGTTTCCCAGATCAGTTCATATTGTAACAACTATCAAATTAATGTCCAATTTTAATAAATTCGAGTTCCACGTTCTAAAATCTTCAAATTGAGAAATATTTTGGGAGGAATGCATTAGCTTTTACTATAGCTAGGTGGGAATTGTGTAACAACTACAACTAAACCAAGTTTCGTTGAAGCTTTAAAGGCATAAAAGTTGCATTTTGTGCTATCTAAATCCGCCTATTCCAGTAACACATAGCTAAAGAAATGGCGGTATTAACAGTTCCCTAAAATTACAAGCATCCGCTCAATTAAGACGTATTTAATAATATAATCATAATCATAGTTATAATTTACTTGTAGTGAGTATCACAAACAGTTCTGTGTGTAGCATTCTGTTGAATTCAATAGAAACTGCAACTGCATATTTCAAAGATATAATTTCATGTGCTTTCCACTTTCATGCATATCGTCATTACTTCTATACGTGTATTTAAATATTCTACGTAGACGTGTTACTCGAGTTAATAGTTGGTGGGACGTGTGTTGCCGACTGTAAAAATACTTAAAGTTCTTTTTGGCATGATAAGTCGGATCGGAAACCGGACAAAAGAGGCTATTGCACTTCATGTGTAGAATACCAAGTTTGTCTCTAATCAAGCCTAGAGTTATTTAGAATATTACAATAACAACACTCCTACTACAACTTGAACATCATTAGTAGTCAACAATGCCCTTAAATGCACCTTGTCTGAACATAAGTAAACCGTGACACTAGCGCAGCGGCTTAATATCTACCAAATAATTAAATTTAAATGGTGCACCGCAAATGAGACCGTGGAACTTGAACTTAAAGCTAGTATAGTACAATAAAATTTTATAACAAAACCCTTCAACCTAAACAACACAATAAAAAGCTGCATTAACTGAAAGCACATGGTGTATGATCAAATTCATTCACAAAAAGGATAAAGAATAAAGTTGCACGTACAATTGATTCTAAATCCACGCGTCATGTTATAACATCGACATTAAAATAATAATAACAACTACTTTGTTTCAATATTAAAAAATTAGCTGCATGCAGTAAAGTTATAGACAGGGCATGAAATGTTTTGCGTACATTTGCTCTAGGCTGTTAGGGCATCTGACCCGATCATTATCATAACATTCAAGAAACACTATCGACTAACTATATGGTTGAATATAAATTAAACTTGTATTATTAAATTTGTACCAACGAACAGAAAATGGCTGTCCAAAAATGCTTGGATTTTTTTCGGAATCACTAACAAAAACGTGTAACAAGGATAATTTGTTTGTTTTCACAATAATAAAACTGATTAGGCCCTCCCATAACATAAACACTAATTAGTTCATTATTGTGTGATGCAGAGGTTGCTTCTCTAAAATTATCACTAGTTAAGATACACACGTAGCATATACCCTATCCCTTATCTACTTAGCTGTACAAGTTACAGTACGATGTGTACACTCTGTAATGTTAATTCACTTAATATTTATAATCAATAAAACCTGTCAACCAGCACCATGTTTATTTAATTATGATAGTCGAAATCCGACATTGGCTACACTGGCACTCCCTGTCCTCCATGTTGTGTGCCTAAACTGCAAAATCATTTTACCACCTCTTTCTTGTCTTTCTGTACGCACCACATAAATTAATTAACTGTTCTGAAACATCATGCCGCGCTTAGGCGCATCCACTCCACCCATCATCATACGAAAATTTGTAATGTACAAACGTGATAGGTAACGTTTGTTTCTTGTATGAAGTGCAATAATATAATATAGTTTTTCGAAAACAGAGACACTCCGTGTGTTTGTATCTTTAGGTTACGTTACGTATATATCTCTATAAGATCTACCAAAATCTGGATTAAAGATTTGTTTACTCATCTAGCTTGAATAGAATAGGATTCGAATTCCAGAATTTTCCTGGTTTGACTATATCTTGGAAGGAAGGAAGTAAACTATTTACAAATTTTCTAACCATTCTCCAGAAAATCCGTTCTAAAATAGCTACTTTGTGTATTTGTTGAAGGAAAAGTGCGCTGTCAAATGTTCTTACACGGCTAAAACGATTTTCACTTGTTATATAGCTTCGAACTTTCCTACATAAACGATTTGAATGCGATGATATTCACTTTAAACCTGTTTTGTATGTGTAGGTATGACGTTATGTGTGTGTACATGTATTAAATCCTAATTGTAAGTAGTAAAAGTGCGTGCTTATATTAACTGTTACTGTGTAGCATAATATTATCTTCTCGCCTAATAGAGTTCATTTAGAGAAATTAAGGTTACACTGTGGTGCCGTAAGATGAGAGAACAACATCTTCTAGATTAATTTCTTCGGGACAGGCTAGACTAGCTTTAGATGAGTGGCCGTGGCCTGACGTAGTTGTTGATCCGTGACCCAGTTCAGGGGTCAATGAGCCTGGCTCTCCTCCCCCACCACGGCGAGAAGATAGTGGAGGATGAATGGGAACTTGTCCATATGCATGGGTAGGAGAATCTACGGCCAGCATGTCTTCTTGCGTGGGAGTGCTCCTAGCCATAGACGAGTTATCGTCACTTGAAGTGGAGGTCGAGTCCTCAATTTCCAGACTGATACAATCTTGATTTAAAGTTGGACCTGAATCCTATTAAGATGATGCATTCATAGATCAATTAGAAAACTACTTTGCATTTTTTTTTAAATTTCCATTGAAATCATCAAAATCTATTGTTTACCTGAAGAGCCTTCAGTATTGCTTGACAAACGGCATTATCCGTCGAAAAAGGATTGTCTGTTTCGCGGTTGTGAATAATGACGGAAATGTATGCAGGGTGTAGGATCGGAAGCGGGATACACAAGTACAAACTTAAGTTGTGTTCCATTCTAAATTCAGTTACAAAAAATTAAAGTAAACCCTCGCAGGTACCACGTGTATTTCATCCATTGTACAATTTAACTTGACATTTGAATAACTCACATATGTGGAGATCTCGACATCGGATTGAAAGCTGAAATGTCCAAAAATGGTGAATGGATATGGTACTTAACTTTGGACATTGTTACCGGAACTTCTCCACTCCAATATTCACTGTCTATGGTTGTTAGTAGAACATCAGATGATATAGGATTCTCCCTCATTCTCATCTTAAAAAGTAAAACAATAAATCGTGAAAAACAAACTTTGCAAACAATTATGACATCCGAATCCTGTAAAAATGTTACCTCTACACTAAAGCAGACGTCGGGATCGTCCAAAGGCGTGAGGAAATCCTGACAGAATATCTCACTCATGAGCAAAATAGCTAGGTTCATCCAGTCACCAGCGTCGAGGCCTCTGGACTCCCAAAAGTTGCTAACTTCTTCGACCCCACTCATTCTCGATAATATCCTAGCTGGATAAAAGTTTTGTGCAACTTTACATGCAGCAAAGAGCGTTTTCTCTAGAAGCGGCTTTCTCATTCTAATTCTCGATCTTGTTGAAACATTTAGGCCTGTCTCAAGCTGTTGCCTTCGTTTGAGAATCTTGTCTTCAAGGCTAGACTTTAGTACTAGGGTTTCCCTAATTAGGTCCTTGTACGGTCCTTCAGTGTCACTTAACCTGGCGGAGAAAGGGTTGAAGCAATTCTGGAAAAAGTTTTTGTATTCCGTGAGCGGCTCTGCAATCTTTTGACTCATTTTTTGGTAGTACACATTCAGTTCTTCCGTTTCCAGTTTGGCTTGGAAAGCTATTAATGCTTGCTCGAGTGTTATCTTAAAAAGCAAACAATTGTACAATCAAATTCAAATGACAAAATGGTACAGTGAATGGTTTGTAGGAGGATGGTGCAGTGAATTGTGATAAATTTACCTCGAAGTAAAACTCCGGAGCAAGGCCTGGTCCCATTACGCGTTTTACAATCCAACTGTTCCCAGACGGAAGTCTCCCCTTAGGTTTGATCAGCGAATAGAACATGAGCGAATCCCACCCAATACGTACGCCATAGTTGAAGATAGACCCTATAAGTTAAAATTTATAGTACTTTGGATTCCCAAATTTTTGTGTAAATTACACGCGTGCGTATTATGCAAATATGGGTGTAGTAGAGTAGGTATAATGGTTCATCATTCCATCGGAGTCAAAATGAACAACTTACAGAGAGCAATCAAACCAGACACAGTAGGACATATGAGTAGGGCACCGATTAGACATAAAATCGGTTGTACGATTCCACGCAACAGCAGAGACCCGAGACTGACAAACAAGGGACACACTCTGTTTTTGTCGGGTGAGGGACAATCAAAATCATAAATGGTAATAGAAACCAAATGGAAGACGAGGACAACTAGTGGCATCCTGAAATTTAACAGTTGTGCAAAATATATGTACAAAATATAATCACCCCACACGAGACGCAAAAACACATTACACTGCACATCACACGACATTGACACTTTACAATCCAAGCGGGAGAAAAGACTTACCACGCAGGCGCAGTAACACAGAGTGTCAAGCTGAGGAGACAAACGGCTAAAGATCCCAAAGGTAGAAACAAAAGGAGGAACACGGAGGGGAAGAAACCTTTTATGACGTAGTTCCAAAACCTGTTCAGAAATCGGTTCCACCCTTTCCCCAGAAAACCAGTGTCTGGTTGAGACTCAAAACGTGTGCGAGCTTTTGAGACACGACGCCATATATCGATCAGTCTTGAAATTAGGGTTGCTCTCTGAGAGGACTTTTTAGGACACAAGGTTCCATTCACTTGAGACAGCTCATAGTCGGAAAGAAAGGGTCGGGTGCATAAGAGAGCTCTCACACTCAATGGGCTACACCATGGAATAATGTAGCCAAGAAAGAACATCGTGTTCAGGAGCCACGTCACAGTTCTGTAGATGTAGTTCTGAACACGCCATAAAGGCCAGCGAGAGGTGGTTACACGGGTAGTGACGCGTTTTACACTAAAAACTGGCTGTGAAATGATATAAAAACAAATTTCGCAAATAAATTTACAACACCCTTGGTTGCATCAAGTAAGACTGCAAGTATGTGGTACTTACATGATATGGATCAGAGCGAGGACTTGTAATGGATGTAGGAACACTACTGATAACTGTTGGTATCACTTCAGTCTGCCCATGTAATGTTCTCGTCACAAGATAATTTTCAGGTCTCCAAATACGGATTTTCCATTCGTAAGATCGACATGGTTTCTTGTCCGCGTCTAACTCTTTCCGCAAAACTGGCTCGGTCTGATTATGAACAATAGGTTCAACGCAAATTAAGTACCCGCGCTAACCTCCTTTAATAAACATAATACGTAGGTTATGAATATGAATATATATCTTAATTTACTTACATCTCTCATAAATGCAAGGTCTCTAGCAATAAAATATGTGTGCTGCTTGAGGAAATGCTGTTTAAAAAGCTCCACAGAAATTTCGTGCGGGAGCCATTTGTTCTCTTCCACAAATTTGTTCTAAAGGTAATTACACATTATGCCATTATACCATTAGGAATGACAAATGTTTGTCTGCATAAATCCAATAATATTATAAATGAAATGAAAAATTTCAAAAAGACAAACCTGAGCTCTGTCCATTTGTTCCTTCATCCAAGCCGAATCCCTGCTCAGAATGGGATACTCTCCCACAAAGTATTTTTTTATGTCGCGAAGTTCAGTTTCCATTTTAATCGATACAATATCTAGGGCTCTATACACAGAACAATCAGTCAGTTTAGCAAAATTTTACAACTTTATACTCTATTTAAATGGAAATTCGAAAATTTAAAAATAATATTTGTAAGTTTAATTACCTATGCATTAATACGTATAGTTGAGCTTGCTCTATTAATAATCGATCTACATCTTGACCTATACAAGTAATATCTGGACAGCTTCGAATCCCATTGTATACTCTTTTTAAGTATTCATCCATGACCATGATGTTCGCCTCCTATATAATTACATTAATAGACTCGTCAAACAGAATAAACACGACATTTAATTTAGGTTTTCAAATTTCTTTGCCAAGAATCAGGCACATTACCATTTCAATCTCAGCTTCGGACAATTTCCTTGTTTTTAGTTCGGCAATGACTTTCTCGCGAAAGGACAAAAACCAGCCTCGTCCAGATTTCTCCAGAATACGGGTAAGAGGCGGAGCAACCTTCCTCATCACATCCCTAAAGCCAAAAAGCAATTAATCAAAGTCGCTGTTCCCATTCCCAAGTTGTTATTTTACAACAGAATTAAAAAATTGTTAGCGTACCGGTCGAAAAGTCGAAGATCCACTTCTAATGATATGGGTGTCGTGAAACGATAAGGAATTGGGGGTGCCCTCTCCATGGCCATTGTCACCTTCTCTCGGAGAGCCTTTTGTGCCTGATTCCTTACATAACGACCAATCTGCTTCGCACCCTCCCCTTTGCATTTTAGCTCGGCAACTAAGAATTTGCATCGTTCTTCTTGAATTCGTCGTTCCAAATTGGGTGAGTATACTTTACCAACGCCAATCACTAAATCTGCAATTAAACATTGGTAAATTCATAAGAAATCCATAAAATTCAGTAGCCAATTGATTGTTACTTTTCCGTTACCAAAAAGCTCGACGAAATCTGATTTAAAAAATTTCAAAGACTCCTTAACACTGAATCGGTCAGCGAGCAATAATTCTGGCGCATACACCACAAGGAATCGCATTGAAAACGCGAGTCCATCGAGATATTCCTCACGTGCCGTATCAATCCCCTTCTGGAAGAAGTTGTTGAGCTTCCAGACATGATTCTGTCCGGGAAAGTTTATACTGGGAACAGTGAATTGTCTGTCAAGCAAAATTAACGTGTTGATTTGATAAAATATTAGCTTAATGCCATACGCTATTAATTCCGAAATATTTCATCACTGTGTGTGTACCCTTTGCGCTTTATCGATTGAAGCTGATTATGGCTGAGGAACTTGGGATTCCCTTTGCAGTCTGTGGTTAAGGCATCCAACTCATCAAAAGTGGGTAGAACGAACAAGTCCTTCAGACAAATCTGTTTATTATCAACAATAGATTGAGGCAGTGTTATGGGAAAGGAGCGCCAGTGGAAAAGGACTCGTTCGGAAACTAGCTGGATCCTTTCTATCACCTCCCGAACATCCTCACTCTCCACACTCTCCCATTTTATATCTAGCTCAAGCTGGCCTTTCTGTATAAACAATATATCCCAAATATGTCAACACACTCGAATACCAGCAATAGCAATGAAAAAATCCAAATGTCTCAAACTTACTTCGGGCTCCAGTTCTTGGCTCATTTCCGTATTACTTCGGATACATTTAAGGGCCTAGATTGATCCATTACTGTCTCTCCGCGGGGATCATTAAACTGATGTAATTACAACTTATCAATCTCTTTTTCCACCTGCACAGATTTTCCATTAAAAAATCCTCCACGTTGCATACATTACATCCAAGGCTGCACTGCAAGCTTATCGAGTTCAACCCCTTTATGGGAACCAGACAAAAAAGTAGTGAACAAGCGTAATAATAAAACTTATTATAGGAATTTCTCCACCTACAACTACTACTACTACTATGGTTCACTCACCTTTCACCATCCGACAAGTAGCGTAACCAACACGTAAATCGATTTTCCACCAAACTTCTCTACGATTTCCCGATTCCAACTTATTAGCTAGCAGCCCTTCTTTGCTCTTATCAATTGAGTATCTGCAAACTGCATGTCGTGTGTTGATGAACATCATCAAACACGGTTATTGACGGTTCCGGGAGTGCGCGGAAGGCGTTGTAACATAAAAGAGACAAAGTGTATCAGGCAATTAGCATTATCATAATCACATGGATGGACAAGAATATTAAAAAGTGTTTTCATCCCAATCCGTAAGTAAACAGGTAACACATGGCTGCTGATAGTAATGGCGTTATGTTTTAATAGACTATGCTATAGTGCCGCTTTTTATTAGCAGACAATGCACACCCTAATATATTTAGCAACTCTCAAGTGAAAACGTCGAAACGTGCTCCTTTTCCTCTCATATATTATCTCAAATTGATGTAAATATTTACACAGTCAACAGTGATTTGCTCTTTTTTTTATCTTTTGTATTATTATGAATGTATGTATAGCACCTCTCATCTAATAATGTAGTACGTCATTCATGTCATGATATGTATGATACAGCATCTTTTTCATCTAGTTATACAAAAAAAGCTATATAGTCAAATAGTCATATAAATATAACAAACCACTTGTTTTGCTAGGATTCATTTTTCCCAGCCAAATAATAGTATTATTCATTATATATAACTATAACACATTGTATTACTTTAGGCATTTTAGCACAAGTTCCACCAAAAGAATGACCCCAAAGATCACATTTACTCGAAAAAAAAACTATTATACTCCTCGTTAACTCATTGTCAACCAGTGCAGTACCAGAGAGAGTTAACTAGTTTCGTGATGATTCAATTTAACATTAAGATTCAGTGTAAGATTACAAGATGTAAGAAACCTCCAATCAAACAGACCACTACATATTGTGTGAGATTTTGATTTTTTTGTTGTTGATGCAAATTATGTTTGTGGCTCCTCTCTATCCAGATTCACACCTCCGCAACTCCGCACTAAACTGCACAGTATACCACCAGTACCACCACATTGAATTGACTGCACGTATTCTGCATAATTTTCAATAATCACTATCACAGAGGCAACAACTTGCATCATCCCAATCAACAATTCTTAAAGTACTTCATCTTAAAAGTCTGAGCAAGAAGAAGAGTAAGAGGAAACCGTCGTAGTCCATGTATCTGTTTGTTTGTTTGTGGCAATCTGACAAAATAACATCATCTCTAAATACAATTCACAAGTGTGCAAAATGTAAAATATGTTCATGCATACAAAGTGCTTCCAAATATATCTACCTTAACCTGGCAGTAGTGGCACCCACTCATCCAACCATAAACACTCTTACCATGATGATGACATTTTAGCAAACCAAAATCTCATACCCCTCACAAACTTGCAATGTAATAACAACAATAAATACGACGGGGACAGGTGCGCGACGTGATAATAATGAACCGTGTGTGTGTACATACTTATGAGTTGATGCAATCCAAAGATGCACTTTTTTTACATTTTCTTCAAATACCTCTCTCATTTTATCGAGTTAGTCGGCAAAATCTCAATCACGAAAAATGTACTTAATTAGTTGCATTACATGAGTTGTAACTTGCAACATTTGCTACGCTGATGAAGCAAAAAAAGTGTGTTGATAAAATTATCCAATATAACTTTTGCTTGCTTGGCTTATTGCACATTTTTGTTTTCCTGCATGATCATGAACAAGAGGTTAGGATGAATCTTTCTTATTCTTACATCTGGTCTTCTTATTTTATTTAGGTAAAGACGAAGAAGCTTAACCGTTTGCCGAAAATGGTGACTAAACCTGATAGCACTAATATTTATGACCATTAGTGCATGTTCTTTAGTGCTTTATCACTTGCGGCAAGCATAGGTAGTATTTAATGGCAATCATTATCAAGGTTGGACAGCCTTAATTACCTAAAAAAACTATCACTGTGATATGACTTGCGTCGTACAAAAAAATGGAAAACCACAGAAAATCTGTTATCAGTTAAACTATATATCAACAAGGGTCAGTATAAAGTAGTAGTCGATACCAGATACCGTCCGTATAGGCATGTACAATACATGCAATAATCAATGTACGTCCTCACTTATATAAAAAGAGATGAATGGAAAAATGGACGTAATAAATTCAGAAAAAAATTGGAATGCACTATTGCCACCAAATATGTAACTTTTTTGGTTTAAGATATTGATATTTCCTTAATCACTCTGTCCACACGGGCCACATTAATCAAAGGAAGAATTGGGAAATGTGTTTCTTTAAAATGTGCAAACCTGCAATTTGGATATTCCTTCCTGTCCTCCAAAAGCTTAACCTACTTTTTCCAACATCAACTCATTGTCACGCAAACTTTCAAAGTGTGCACTTTTTTCAAAGATGTCTTAACCCATAAGATATACGATCACTCTAAAACATGTATAAATTATAGCTAGGTGCTGCTGCTGGAGACCTTTTATATAGTAGAGTCTTAACCCATAAGATATACGATCACTCTAAAACATGTATAAATTATAGCTGGGTGCTTCTGCTGGAGAACCTTTTATATAGTCTGGAAAACTCAAAAGATTGTTCCAACAACTGGATAGTAGTGGAGCAACAACACTAATTCCTCTCCTCTCTCTAGACACTCACTATTTCCATCCGATATGGAACGAGCACGACAAACAAACGCAGGGAAAAAATACCTAAGAACCTTGAATGAGAATTGAGAATGACTCGCACACTCGTATATGGCGACTTATGGAGACTCGCTATCTATATATGAGCTGGAGTGTGTTGTGGAACAAGCACGGAAAAACAGAATAAGAAAAACCGACTTTTTGTAGATTTCTCGGTTCAATTTTCAACTTGCAGTCGAGTACGCTCTGATTAAGTGGCGATGATGATGATGCATGTACATAAAGGACCCCGGGGGACATTCTATGTACGGGTAAATTATACATAATATTGGGAGAAATCCTGAAGAAAAAGAAGGGAAAAAATACCTTTTTGGTATCAATCATTAGACGCACCCAACCTCAACCCGAACAAAAGATGATGACGGTATATAATAATGAGTCAATCAGCTGCTTCGAAACTGCTTGTTAGGTGACCACCCATTTTTTTGCATACCTTTTGTAATAAAAACGGCAGAACAATATTTTTTGTGTGTACCTTTTCCTTGTTATTATGATGGTGTACAACTCAGGATGTTATTTTGTTCCCCTTCTTGTACAGCAGCAGTCATCTTGTTATTACTACTTGGATTGGGTAATAATGAAAAAAAGAAAGTGAATCTGCATAAAGGGACTTTGTATTTTTTTTTCTCTCTCTCTCTCTCGCTGATATTATTATGATGAATATGGTAATGGCCTTTACACTTTATGCATGTACAGAGCAGCAGCAGAGAGCATTAGCGAAAACGGAGCGGATACAAAACAGTATAATATAATATACAGCAAGCAACACACGAGAGCGCAGGAAACGAGGAGGATATACGATGGAAAATATGGTTATACAGACATAAAAAAAACCCTCTTGTTGGAGGATGTAGGGATAGGGACGTACGCAGACTCTTGCTTGTTAGTATACTTTGAAAAATTGCAATTTAGTAGTAACACTGTGGCTGGCTGGCAGGCTCTTCGTATATCGGACGGAAGGGATGTAGGTTTTAGTGTGTATATTATTTGTTCAGCTTTTTAGGTACAAATTCTTCATGGAATATTCATCCCGTGGTGAAGCTCTCGTGTAACGTACCCAAACGTGAGCTGCATTGATGGAATGGTCTTTTAAAGAAGAAGACATGACACGACAACGGAAGCTTTATATAATGCCACGGATGTGTGTTCTCTGTTGTGCATGTACCTAACCTAAGCGATTTTTTGTTATGCACATCACACAATATGCATGCATGCACAGAAGGGAACTTAAAGCTAATATAATGGTGTGCACGGAAAGAATGGGGTTTTAAACAAGATGATGAAAATTAAAATGATGATGATTAGTATTTATTCGTCGTTTTTACAGGTTTTTTAGGTTGAAGCGAGTTAGATTTGGAACATTGGATACAAGTGAATTCCCATGTGTCAAGACATATTTCTGGTTTTTATGGAACCATATTTTAGAGACTTTCCCTTCCCGGGACGGGAAAAGATGCAGATGGTATGGAGCGTGGTTAAAAGGGAAGCGCAAAGGTGGGCCCATGAATTATAAATTTTAGTGGTTAAAAGCCTTCGTTTCGAAAGAAATGCATTTGCTAGAACATAATTATAGATTATTATGATGGTTACTATATACTCGCATACCTATACCTAGTATAGCTATTGCAGTACATACTGATTGTGAGTGAGTACCAGGACTATATAGTACTTCCTGCAATCCTAATAAAGAAATGGCAGCATTTCCCTTCAATTATTGGAGTTCTGAAAGGTCTTACTTTCCACAGAAAGGTATGATTATTGCATTATTATTGCATGAGCCAAACTACTCATGGAAGCATGGAAGTAGTAGTATGGTGCAGACATGCAAGATAGTATTTTTTCAAACGCTGAACTTGAGTGTTTTTTTGTAACTCTCTCCTCTCTACAAGTATACATTTACCAAAAATCGGCCGTATACTGGATAGGCATAGGACACAGACAGATAATAAAATATGTAATGCCAATGGCGAATTGTCATGGGCCGACGAGAAAGAAGGTAAAATGCCTTGTTACACATATAGTCCGTATATAGTAAAAATGTCGGTATATATAGCTCTACTATTTCTGGTGGTGGTATGGTGCAGAGATGAATCCAAATTTGGGAGTTTAGGGAAAGACGAACAAATATATATCGACATCGTCCATTATGCATCAACTCCACAATAGAAAAGTTTTAGTATTTGGTGCTCCTTGTATTATGATGGTAGAAGGAAAACCAGGAAAGTTTCCTCTCTCTACGTACATTTAATGCAGGGTTATAACGAAGGGGATTTTTGGATTTGCTCTTGCTCGAGAGAAAAAAAGGCTTTCACAAAGTGGGACGTGGGACAAACACAAAAAGCTTTCTCTTTTATGAACCTACCACGGCAGCAGCAGTAGCTTAGTTAGTTTGGTGGTAGCTGGTTTGAGCTTGATGTGCCAGTCATACAAGTTTGGGGAGAAGCATTTTGGTCTCAAGGATTTCCAGCAGAGTGCCTCCTTAAAGTTTATGACGTTGTGTTGTACCGCATGGCACGAGGAGGAGAGGAGTTTACACAAGGATTTACTCCGGTTGTGCGTTGCATCCGAAAGCCCACGTAGCTAAGGAGAGCACCGATGAGCACCCTTACCCTTGCGTCTGCAACGCCGGAAGGCTTTGTCGTTTCTATCACAATTTTTGAGAATGGGGGATTTGGCACTAGAGTAGAGAGAAGGTAAAAGCATGGCACGTGGAAGAGCATCAAAGTTTTTGGAACCTTCAGCATTCTTTCTTCTCCTTCCTACTCATCGAAAGAAAAGATCATTGATCAAACCAGCCTCCATGTTCACTTCGCATGTAAATGAAATGAATGATTGATTATGAATCCCAGGAGAAACTCTAATCCTGAAGATTTCCTATCGGAAGAAAATTACCAGAAATTTTGTGCTCTTCAAAATGCTGTACGTAATGGAGGGAATATCAGATGCCTGTCTGCAAACAAAGATGGTTGTTTCAACTCCTTCAACAATGCTTTCGATCATGAGTGTAAGCAAGGGGGAAGATTTCTTAAGATTGGTTGGATCAATAAGCTGACTTTTCTAGAGATTACGAAAGGCTGAGCAGCGCTTTCATTTATGACACAAGTCGTCTTATGCTGGCTATCGATCCAACCAGAATGTATCAATCTGTCAGTTGACATTTTATAGCGTTGGAGTCCGGGGTCGCTTCCTAGTAGTAACTAAAAATATTTCCAAGGTTCAAGAAGGTTGTTGTAATTAAGAATATTATGTCATTTGGTATGTTACGACCAGTGAAATCTGCCCCACCTGGACAAGTAGCCGAACTTTCGACAAGTTCAAAATGCAAACCTCGAAAGTTGACATCCGCCTCACAACGTACGATAAATTAAATAATAAATGTAAAGGTTTTTAAACTTCAACTTTATACCATTATAAATTAAGAGATGTTCCTCTGGTTTATTACAGCCACGGTAGCAAGCAGAGGAAAAATTCGACCAGAGCCAAAGTTTCAAAAGGTAGTCAGCTCCCAAATCCTGTCCCAGATGAGGCGTGACTCAAGGTTAATTTCGAAAAATCCAGAGAGATTCCTCGAAGGAATTATAGAGGGAGGGAGACATGGTCCGCAGCCGGTGAACACGGAGTCCTTCACAGCATTTCTCAGCGGCTTGTGCGATGACGAAAGCAAAAATGGTTGCCGAACAACTTTGGCAAATCTCGAGAGAAAATGCAAGCATTCTAAAACTCGTAACTTGTTACTCAAGTTGGGTTCTAATCCTGCCATTCAGAGAATGTCCTCGGCATCCGAGAGAGATATGGACCAAGCTTCCACTTGTCCCTCAACGTTTTCCTCATTTTTTTCTGGGGACAGTGCCACTCCAGATGTAACTCATCTGCTCCATTCTACAGATTCAATGGACCAAGTGGAACTAATTTTGCAATCTTTTCTGGATGAAATCAGAGTTGCCAATGTGAGCAACATTGTGGAATGGGTTACGAACAGGGTAAGTCTTACTGACCTCGATCTTCCCTTTGGATTCCCATCTGCTCATCTCGAAATGCTCAAAGCAAACCACGAAGAAAATGCAAAATATCAAGACTTCATTACTTCAGCAACAGATGAGTTTTTCCTCTTGGATGCCGAGTATCATGCAAAATTAGAAGAAATTGACACAAAAATTACCGACAACTTTAGGGAGATCGAGAAGGTAGATTGGTCCCCAAGAGACTCCGCCTTGCTATTTCACATCATGAATATAATGAATTCGGCCGACTATTCCATGACAGGATCCAACTTTTCCAAGGAGAAGCTTGCCACCGAGCTCGCCACCAGAATATTCCCGCTATACTCCAGAGAGAATATCATTTCGCAAAAGTACCGACTCAAAGTGAAACGGGCCTTGGAAGAGAAAAAAGACAGTGTCATAAAACAATGGATACGAGACAAAGAGAATCTCGTGAAAAAAATAAACTCTGCGTGGACTGACATATTGAAGAAGCTCCAACAGAAAAATGATTTTGAGCAGGAGAAAAGATTTCAGCAGGAAAAATGTCGCTACTGGGTGAGCCTTCTGGAGGAAATGAGGAAGGAAAGTAGGAAAAAGATTCGAACAATCGAAACCCTGGTTGAGCCCTTGGAACAGGAGCTCCAGCAAAAGGGGATGCTTAAAGAGCGACAAGAGAGAGAACGAAAACTTCAGCAGAAGCGATTAGTGGACAACTTTCGAAAGCTGAAAGTGGAAGCTTACAACCAATACCGGAAGCAGCAGGAGGAACTGGCTGAGGTGGAAAATCAGCACAAGAAAGTTCAAATGGAGCACAATCAAGCAAGAGTTCATGTTCGGCAAAGAGAGTACCAAATGAAGCTGGAAAGACAGAAGCAGCTCGAGAGACAAAAGGAGGAGGAGAAACAAGCCAAACTGAAGTTGCTGGAGAGTCTGAAAGAGAAGGTGGAGTTTGACTATGACCCCACCAGCATTCTGATGGATACCCACGCCTCTTTGGTCAGAAGTCATGAGGTGGAGATGGAGCTGCTGCTAGGGAAGAGTCAAGATGTGAACAGTGAAACCGTGAGATTCTTCCAGGAAAGGTATTCCTTCCCCGCGGAAACTGTTTGGAAGGATATGAGGGTCAGAGTGGAAACTAAATTGAGAGAGGCCGGGCTAATTGACAATTCTTACGCACGACATGTCCTTCTCGCCATGCAGCCTACAGCCAAGCCCCACCTTCAGTCACAAATCAAGTTTGACGAGAATTAGAATGTAGCATTGTGCAAAATGCTGCAGCAATAATGTGTAGAGCCAATTAGGTTAATGAAACTTTTGATTAGTGTAATACACTTGCAGATTTGGACGCGATTGTAGATTAAAACTTATTTTGGTATCCAATTTACATCTTCATATAAAAAAGGGAAAAGTTTCATGCTCGTTTGTTATTTGGATATAAAGTTCACTGCTTTGCTCGCTGCCGACCACCGCCCGCAACCATATCGAAAAGCTTTATTGTGTATTATTATGTATTTCTTCATGGTTCAGTTAGCTTTATGTAGAGTAACTGATATATGTTAGCTAGGTACGTGGCGTGCCCCTACAACAAAGTCGCTGTACACTGGTGTTTTCACGTACGTTTTAGATTCATGAAGCACATACTAAATTGACTAATTAATTTGACTCAGGCTCACGAGTATCCACCGCTTCAAGTTCAAGTCACAAAACAAAAATTTCCTACCTACATGCTGGGCCCAACATAATCCACATTTTTTAGGGTTTCTGTCTTGTTTGCTTTCAGTTTTGAGGGAGTTGATTGAAAATGACGAGGAAAAAATTGAAGATTAGTTTAAAGTAGAAATTAACCGTGTAAAATGATTGCTTGTGTTGTAATCCTCTTTTTACACACAGTCAGCAAACACTTTCATTGATTGCCTTATACGTGATAAGTCTACTTTTATTTAAAGAAAACACTGCAAAACACCTAATAAAGTAAATAAAGTAAGTAATACGATTTGATGGGGTATAAAATCCTTGTGAAATGTTCTAGATCCATTGCTGACACCGACACTTGTGAGTAATTGCAGTCCTGTCATAATTGTGATTTGCAACATTTACCTATAAACTCTCTTCTGAACTCCCAGTTTCAGAAAAAAAGCTCTTCCTTATAGACCTGATAATTCCTTGTGTACATAAATGGCTCTGGTTGTGGGGTTCATTTTTAATCCGCGATATATGTGTTATTGTTCTTGCTTGGGATTTTACATCTTCTAAGGAACGTGCCTTACATGACATGAAAAATGCGTTTTCGTTTGCTGTATATTATGCATTGCATTCTGGCAAGGCTTGCAAAGTGCACACCTGGGCACATGTGATTAGCGAGTGACTAGGACTCTCCACTTTTAAACATAGCTACCAGAGGTTACGAAGAAACCTAAATCGTACATGTATTATGATTTCTATAATGAACATCGACATTATGCTGAGCTGAATAATATGGTTTTGTTACCGAAGAGGTTATTGCTCAGGCTCATGTTAATTAAACACTTTTGAGCTAAAGGTCGTGAGTGTTGAGGATCAGCAGAGAGTCAAAACTGCAAGCAAGTTTCACTTTGGCAGTCTATTAAATTAGTATTATTGCTGAAATGTTCCAAATATTATACAATCTTTGTGGTGTTGCACTTCACTTTTCAGAGTTTTAGTTGGTTGTTGGACAAGTCATAAAGTATTTGATTTGCAAACAGTGGCTTTGTAAAAGGCAAACAAACAATTGTAATAATTAATTAATTGCGCAGTCGACAGTGGAATTTCTACGTTCAAATTTGTGACACGGGACAGAAATTTATAAAAAAAATTGACAGCAGGGTCTGTACGCTGGAGGGGCTATCCCGAAGTGAACCTTCTTCTGGAGAAGGCAATATACCATTGTCTTGGCTGAAGTTGTAAGTATAACTTTTATGCTAGATTTATCTACTCCATCCGAAGATAATTTGATTGCTATTATTTTATCATGAATTTTGTGTTTTTAATCAGGGGAAAACAAACAAGTTCCATAATGGAGTCTGTAGTAGCTGACGTCGGTAAAGTTTACAAGAAAAAATTACAGAGCTATCTGAGCAACAATCCGCAAGCGGACGAAGCTGCCCTGAACAAATTTTACGAGGAGTCCCGCAACGAGTTGCTCCGACGAATCTCCGAGGAACTTTCCCTTCATTACGGGAATGCCAAAAAGAAATGTGAAACACAAACCAAAAAGATCAGCAGTCAAACCAAGCTGTGCCTCAAAGAGTGTCTGGAAGACTATCAAAAGGCAATGACAGAAGTGATCAAGAAGAGCAACTACCTTGACGAAGACAGAAAAATATTGTATGACCGACACCGAGAGGAAAAATCAAAAGCTTGCAAGAAGCTTCACGACGGATGCCCTTCCGTCACACCTGATCCACTCAAGGAAGATTGTATTGGCAAACTGTCAGACAAAATTGACAAGTCGTTTGCGGAAATCCTGGAGAGATTTGAGACCCTCAGGAGTCTCACGGAAAAGCAAATGTTAGCCATTTTTAAAAGTACCAAGGAGTATTACCACCAGCGGATGAAAAAACAATTTTTCGCAAATGACTTCCAGTTCGTCGAACCCTCCGAGCTTCATGGGGTCCATGAAAAGGTTGTCGACGAGGTCGTTGAAAAGTACCTAAAACCCGGACGGGAATGGACGGAAACTCAACGGAACGCTCTGAAGAGACTATACCTCCAAGCGTTTCGAACCTATGAGGAGGAGAATGACATGTTGTTAAACAACGCCGGCTCGGAACGCGGTCTAGAGCCAGCAATTGGGATCGACATTGGCTACATGACCTGCTACGTGGCCGTCTATATAAATGGGAAATCGACAATGATCCAAAATGAACTGGGGGTTTTTGGGACTCCTGCGTATGTGGCTCTGGATCAAGATGGGACTCGGCGCGCAGTGGTCGGACAGGCTGCAAAAGATAATGCTACCTTACGTCCTCACGAGACAATTTTCGATTTGAAGAAAATGATTGGAAAGCACTACAACGATTATAAAATGGAGAGGGATTTAGATGCCTGTCCGTTTTCGGTGGTGCAGGAGGAAGATGGGTGTCCTAAAGTGGATGTCAATGGAACGAGATATTATCCAGAGCAGATATACGCGGCGCTCTTGGATGAGCTCAGAAAGCAAGCAGAGTTCCAGCTAGGGCGACCAATGAACAAAGTCGTGATCACAGCTCCAGCCTACTTTTCAGAGCAACAAAGAGAAGCGATGAAAACGGCGGGGGAGCTAGTGGGACTGGATGTCCTTAATGTTCTGAGCGAACCAAGAGCTGCCGTTTTAGCATACAAGTTGCACCGGGTTGACAACTTTATTGAAAAGCGAAAAATTGTCGTGTTCAACTTGGAACGGAGCTCTTTTGATGTGACCCTATTCAATGTGGACGCAAATGCCATGGCTGTGTTGGCCGTCGACGGAGATAGGAAACTGGGATGTGAAAACTTTGATCTGAAACTCCTTGATTACAGCTTGGAAAAGTTTCAGGAACAGAATGGAATCGACTTAAAGAAGGAACTCCAATCGGCCGATGTTGACACGAAAAGAAAAGCGTGTCAAAGTTTGGACATGCTGTATTCTATTTGTGAGGCGCAAAAGGAGGCCCTTATTTTCACCAGTGAGATTGAAATCAAGTTGGAAAATTTTTACAACGGGATTACTCTCCTGGTCCCGGTGACCCGGGACTTGTTCGATAAGATTAATGTGGAGCTATTTGACAAAATGATGGAGATTTTGACTGGCGTGTTGGCCAATGGGAACGTGAGCAAGAACCAAGTTGACAATATTATTTTGACGGGAGGAGGAACCAGGATTAGAAGGATACAGCATTTGCTTCAAACCTACTTCATGGGCAGAACTTTGAATTTGTCGATTGATCCAACGGAGGTTGTGGCGAGAGGAGCGGCTGTGCATGCGGCCATTTTGAATGGGGCACTCATTCGAAAAACGTTCGCATGAATAAATATTTACTTATTTATTTTTTTACGCTTTCATTTTTATTTATTAGCTATAAATGATAATAATACGATATATTTACCTGTATTTTGTATACGTAACGTATGTAATTCAGTTGTAAAAATTTTGATGATTTATGAAGAGGTTTATGAGAAAGGAGAGCAATGAGGAAATGCGGAGATTAAAATAAATTATTGAGAAGCCTGTCTTAAGTGGTCAGATTTTAACTTGTTCATAAATATATGTATACTTACTGCAACTGACGATCATTGCATGCTTCAATCATTCGAAGATTGCGTAACAGCAGACAAATAGACTGTTCTACCGTTGATCGGCTGAACTGGGCGATGATTAATGTTCATGGTTTTATCATGAGCGTCCATGAGGGAGGAACGGAATAGCTTCACTTCGGATGTGGGGATGCGAGCAGGTTTTCTAGACACAAACCAG
>JAANSN010000537.1:0-55302 GCA_036850665.1 Dicranocentrus wangi
TAAAGTATTGTATAACTGAACTTCAAAATCGATTTTTACGGGATACCCCTTATTCAATACAGAGAATTTAAGTTAGTTAATCCCACGCACTCTTAACTTTTAACTTAACTCTATTTTAAGCTATACTCATTTTCATGTACTTTCAGATACTTTTTAATTGTAGCAGCATATTGTTCTGAGTGAACTTCCTTGTGAATACTAGTGTGCCAATTTCAAGCAACATGCTATACACAAATTGTGATTTTGTTTCAATTTAAAGGTAAAATGGACATTCCTCATTTGCATTCCCGAAAAACAAAGAGTTGCTTGTGTTATTTGATTTCACATCTTTGAATTGAAATCTTTGAATACGGAAAGCAGCGTCACTTCTTGTGACTCATACAGTAACTATACAAAACGTTTGCATTGTCAGCAAGGAATTTGTTGAAAGTTCCTTTTGTTTAATTGGCATTTGGCATACAGCTATTTGTTCGAGTAAATGGCTAAATTTGCTACACCGTCTCTGTATGAGATTGAATTTCCACTCCAGACCCAGTTGAATATAGAGGGGTTTGGTTTGATTGAAAATGCGTTTAATGCGTTTTGAAAGTGATATACATTATCTAATTCTAGTACATCCTTTGTTTTCCTTTTTCCTGAACAAGAAATTGCGAAAAAAACCGTGGAGCTATTTTATTGTTAGAAAATGTATAGCCATTTAAATCCCAAAAGTGCAAATTAACAACACTTTCTGTTTTTCAAAGTTCTGTTCTGTTTTCACAGTCCCACGGCGTATTTAGCATAATGCAATGCAAAGCAATATTATTTTAGCTTTAGCGAATGAATGAAGCTTCTATTAGTTCTGACAAAGTTAAAGGAAAATGTCATTGCCTTGCTGTGTTGCATTTTGAGCCTTGTCACAGCGGAATTTTACGGAATTGCTGATATTTGCAGATTATTAAAACGGGGGCTCCACAATTCTATTTAAACTCGACAAAAAAATTTATAGAAAGTGCTGGTACAACATTTATAATAGTTTTCAAAAATGTCTTACGTTGCGCAAACGTGGAAGAAAGCTTTTTTTTAAAACTAAACTTGCATGCTCAGACTACATGAGTTTTTAGGGTTGCGATCATTTTTCGAAAAAATGTGTTCTGTTGTGTGGGACAATAATTCACTTCATAAACCATCGTGATACTTAAGTATTATGTAAGATTTACTGACTTCACGGACATGGCATGATGCATCTTACTTATAATCAAATTAGTTTAGTTAGTGGCTCAGTCATGTACTTTTTGAACGACGTGTGTAGACCTCTCAATTACAGCCTCCTTCTCCTTTGCTTGATACTATCTTCCTAAAGCTGAGCACGAGGAGGAATCGTTATCAACTACTTCCAAATGACATGCCTAATTGTAGACGTGCAATGTAGTAGTTTCCATCATCCAATACTTCTCAAGTTCCTTGTAACTTGTAAACATGTACAATATGAAGTATAAGATGCATTTACCATAGGACTGAGAAAAAACTGCTCCACATAGCATCCACTTAATTTGCCTATAAGCATTTCGGACCTGCAGTTGTGCACATGTCGTCTTCGGTTTGTTTACCGACGAGTACATACGACGACTAAACCACCGTCGTGGTGGCCATGGCTTGGCACGGTAAATGGTACAACACCACCAGTTCTGCTATCACGACGCAGTAAGATCACATGTGTGTAATGTTTTTCCGTATCAAAAGTTGCTACTGGACAGAATTGAGTGGGAGACGATGGCTCGATAGTAGGAAGAGGAATTTCGATTACATGGGATTGAGTTGAGGTTGAGACTCTGTGCTGTTTCATCATTTAGCAACGCTTGGTTTTAATGCTGATGAGGTGACATGACACCCAGTGTGCATGTTACGTCATCTAAAATCATTATAAATAGTGGTAGTTACCAGTGACTGTCATACATTTACATGTTTGGAACCGGGCCAATTTCTTTAAAATTGTGATTAGTATTCAATCTTTGGCGAGCGTTGTTTTGAGTTGAGTGAGACGTGTGGAGAAATTAAGAAACTATAACTGGAGCACAATGGTTGATAATGTGTATCGCACACGGTCCCTTGGGACAGCGGCTGAAGGAATTCCAGGTAACGATTAGACATCAAAATTACTAAATATTTGCAACCAATGCAGGCGGCAACCTATTCCATTTTTCATTGCATGTTGCATATTATATAGAGTCTGACAATGAAAGACATTTCTTACTCGATTGCACAGCCACAAAACAACGAACGCATGATCATATCCATCAAAGAATTGATTGTTCTCATTCTCATCATCTTATCATTCTTCTTTTACATCCATGCTAGCAATGAAATAAATTACTATAATATGCGTGTGCGCGTATGACGTCGCACGTGTAAATAATCAAAATACTTACTTGTTATACACTACCTGTGGTATACCCTACTTGTTAATTGGTCACGGGGAATTCAGTTAGAATGAATGCAAATCCATATCTGGCTATTTTGATCAGATTTTTATGACAATTCCTAAATTACAATAATTGCGATTTTTCAGATCAATACGCGGACGGCAAAGCTGCGAAACTCTGGGAGATTTACATTGGTGACAAGAATTCCCGAACTGAGCATTACAAGAGTTTTCTGTTTAACACCCTCCACCAAAAGAACTGCCGTAAAGTACTGGACACTGCTTGTGGCACTGGGTATGTATGCGGACACTCTTAAAAGTATCGAATAGGTAAACGGTATGAGCATATAAAAATCAATGGATATTAGGGCAACGCACTTTGCATTCAAAAGTAAATGAACATATTCATTCTGCCTTATGATTAAATGGTAATCTTGCGTGATCCTTCCCACCACGCTCTGAGCTTTGATTTGCTGAGCAGTTGGGACGGACGATGATGATGATAATATTTTTATGAATATCGTTAAATGTCTTATCTCTGTAAAGCGATATAATATGTTGCAACAATTTGGCAAAGTTGAAAATCTTGAAATTAATCTATTCATTCCAAAAGGGCGAAAGAGTCTGTAGTCTGTAACTGAATTAATTAATTAAAGATTGTCCGTCCTTTTTACAATGCGTTTAGCTTACCCACATGGCAGTTTTGACGTGCTAATGATAACCTGTCTAATATCTCTGTCAATGCATATTTATATCACAATTACAGGATTGACTCAGTTTTGCTGCTTGAAGAAGGCTTTCAAGTTACTTCGGTAGATGCGTCAGACAAAATGCTAAAGTATGCATTGAGAACGAGATGGAATCGACGGACTGAGCCGGCGTTTGACCAATGGGGTAATTTCCATAAATATCTCCACATGATGCCATCCTATTTAAACCAGTTCACACTTTAGCGAGCTCACTTACATCTTGTTCCAGTGGTCGAAGAAGCTAATTGGCTTACATTGCCAGAGGACCTGGATAACCTAGGTATCTTGAGGGTAGATCAGGATAATAATGACAAGTTGCTCCAAAATGGATTTACTAACGGTGTCATCAACAATGCCCTTCATTCCAATAATCAGCAGAAGTTTGATGCAGTTTTGTGTTTGGGGAACAGCTTTGCCCATTTACCGGATTTCAGCTTAACAGGCGACCAGAACGATCAAAAGTAATCAGCAATTTAGAAAAAAATGCCTTTACCCGTAAAATGTGCCATGACCTTAACTTATGTTTTGGTATCCATTTCTTGTTTCAGGTTAGCTATAAAGAATTTCTACTCGATTCTCAGACCAGGCGGTATCCTCATCATTGATCATCGTAATTACGACTGCATACTGGATTGTGGTAGAACTCCAATGACAAATATTTATTACAGTGTAAGTACCAATCTGTCTTTGCTATTTCAATGATATAATCCTGACCTTGTGTCACATATCATTAATAATCGGCATAGTAAGAGGTTCCACATGGATAGATTTTATTCCTTGCATAAGTAGTTCGCAAGAATATTGACGATGGTGTGAAAAACATGTCAAATCCCAAGTGATGGTAATTTTTCATAGCGTATAGCAGCGCAACCGAGGAACATTTTAGTACCCCTAAAGAACCAGTCAGTTTTTATATGTTGTCGAACACGTAGGCACATATCTCTCTAGGTATACTTGGGCATGCTGGCAACATCGTGGTGCCACACGCAGCCACTTTCTAGTTTTTCTGCTTAATCGTGCGTTTCTAATGAAATAAGGTAAACAGAATTACCATTAGCACCTCATTCCCCTCTCATTGATTATCGTTTGTATGCGCACACTGGAATCGAACAACGATTTTACGACGGTTGAGCTTGCAATAGTGTCACTGTTTGATGTAATTAAGTCATAACACTCATGATGCGTAATTTTTCTGGTTTCTTAAGTTTTATACATTTACATAATTTTCGGATACACTCACAGTTGGAAATTGTCGAAGTATTATGTTCAGGTCATATATAGCAGCAATAAAGTGTCATTTACACGTTGGCATACTTATAGGATGATGATGAGGGCAGATGGCTATATAAATGTAAGTCAGTGGGTGAACGAGCGGAATGTAGCTGGTGATTCGCAAAAGTCTTATATTTACAAAAATGGACCAAAATCACTCACATAAAATGTACAGATTTAGTTTCTTGGGGGAAGTTGGCGTGAAATGGGGATCGGCGACTTGTAATTGTAATACTATTTTTGCTTAGTCATGCGCCACATGTTACTCAAGCAGGAAATTGGTGCTTGTCTTATCATCAATAATATGAATAACCTCTTCATCTCCACTTAACGATATGAGTCATTCCCAGTCTACCCACCACTTTTCCCGTTGAAACCGGGCTGTGGGACATTGGGTTACTACAATTGAAAAAGACAAAAAGATATACCTAAAAGCAGTTTTCTTTGAAGAAAACAAGATTTAGGGCTTCTGATGTTGAGTTACCAGCACAAAAATTCCTTGTACCAAACTAAATTTGCATTTTCCTTCCAATACAGAGCCAGTACGTTAAAAACATTCAAACATCCACTTTGCTGAAAGAAGGAGTGCCGTGTCTTATTACTTTGGATTATATTATAGACGTGTCCGGTTTGGGGAGCAAGTACCAGAGTATGGAACAGGATCAATTGAAGTAAGTATTCGTTACCTCGAAGATAAGTAAATTGATATATTTATCTGATTCATATATAGATAATAATCACATGTGATTATGGGATTGTTCATAACTATACCATTTTATTAGTCATTCTTCTAAAATCATTAAGCATTCAGTACTCAAGGGGGTCGTCTTTCTAAATATTCAGCTGCTATTACAATTTTCAGTCCCAGAGGCGTTTTGCACGCAAACTAGTAAACCTCTCGGTAACTGTGTAATTACAGTTTTTATCATCTTTAGAACACAGTTTTCCCTCACATTTCCACAAGTTTCTACTCATGCTCAATTTATTCCTCCTACTTGATGTTTGATCAGTTTTGGATCAACTTTGGTTAAGTGAATAACTATATGGTGGACACGTTGCAAACTGCTTCCCTGTTAAAACACAATTACACTCGCACCCGACCATTGGCCCTTATTACTCTCAGTTTTTCTGCTAACAAGCCTCCCAAAAGTCACAAGCAGTGTGATTACCGTGCACTTCTGAGTAGTCCTTTCCATTTCAATAAGTTTACAATCAATCATCATCATAATCGCTTTATGATTACCTTGAATTATTATTGTGACATTCTCGACTCGAAACCCCATACGCAAATAGGCTAACTAACTATACCAAATTATTATTACGGTATATGAATTATAGTCAGTTTATGAGAGATGTCATGAGTCAGCTAAGAATTAGCTCCGATGCCTGATGCCTCTGCAAGCTTGCTAAACTGCATTGTTTATTCATCCTGAGATCCTCATCAGAAAAAACTAGAACTGGACGCCACATTACCAGCTTTGTAATAATGCATATTTACTCATTGTCAGTAGGTACGAGAATATAGGTACACATGAACGCAAAACATGTCACCAGAAGAAAACTCGGTGGAGAAGGATACAATCAACTTCACAATTCACATGTACCACTAGCTTTGCCACCTATAATCATATCAGATCATTTCATATATATATATATACCATATTATATTTCGTGTAGGTTTATAACAGAAAATGTGCATCTCATACATTTTTTTAGGTTTACACTTAACACAACCCTGCCCAAATGACCTCTGCCAAATGCTCTGCATTAGGATAATATATTATCCACCTACGCAAGCTTTTTTTTGCATGGTGCACAGTGCGCGGAAGAACATTTTCTTCATGTGTCACTTTCAAACGTGAATTGCACGCTATTACAACATTATGTTGTATTTTTACAGCAGGGCATCGCATCGTCGCCAACGACTGCTTATGCGTAGCAAAAAAGCGCGTGTCATCCTGCATTCTCGAGTCATTCATAAACAAAATTGGTTGACTAAGAAAATGTTAACAGTTGGACGGAGGGGAGGGGAGTACAGTATTCAATCATCATTCAGTCAGTGTGCCCAAAAAGTAGTAATCTTTCATCAGCATGATCATCATCATAATAATCAGGGAGTAAAAATCCTCAAGATGTGACTTGTTCTTGCCACAGGACATTGAAAATCAGTGATGGAAAGTGCGATTAGAATGGAGCCAGTGTGCTAGTAAAACTCATGTTTTGTGAGATTTGCTGGCTGTTGATGGTCTGTGCTCGATTGCGCTCACTGGCAAAATTTCAGGGTGAGGAGTCACTCCGTCAAACTAATAAGATGTGCGTTTCGCATAATGAGCAAATTATGACCTGCTTTATGACTTCTCTCTCTCTGGTGGTACGGTGTAAATATGAATGATGGTGCGCCTGCAGATACTGAAAAAATTGAAAATGGACATACCTATACGGCCCTTTTTGTTTGCAGCCCTGCAAATTGCAAAGTGTTGTGCTGATGCATGATGGTATTGATGAGGAGTAAGCGACAAAAAATTAAGGAGAGGCAGGAAATACCGTGCAATTTATCCAGATTTTTCAAACACGATCCATTTCTTGGTAATCAGCAGAGTTTCACAAGAGAGTGTGTCTGTAGGCGGATATATTTTATCTGATTAGGGGAAAAAATCACTTTCATCGTTACTCTGTTTTTTCGTACCATCCCATGATGACGAATTTTTGACACCTTTTCTTAATCCTAAGCCAGTCCAACTGGCAGGCCTTTCAAGTTGGAGGAATGATGTCATTCATTGTTGAGTTGGATTGAGGTATTTTGAGTTGATGAGCGGAAACTAATTTTTTATTATGTCTGGTGGAGTAAAAAATAACCTCCTATATTTTCCACTAAAAACAATACAACTGTGTGACTCACTCAGTCCTCCGGCTACCTGAGTGAGTTATGAATGAATGAGTAGTTGATTGTTGAACATAACGGAGCATAAGTGTACATCTTCACGTGTGTGTGGTGCTTGTTGCGCAAGGGCTCTATAACCTCGTTTTAGGTTTTCAAGCATCTAGGAAAACTACTTTAAGGCACATGCGATGACCTAATGCAGTCGACTTTGTTGTCTTCCAAGATCCTTGAGCATAATGTAAGAAAATGCCGATAGGTTGCAGGCCTAGGTAGATCATTGAGTATACGCTTGTTTACTACACCTGCCACAACGTATGCATCCCACGCCATTTGGTGGACTACAACAGGTTTACAGATTAACATTGTATTTTAGGGTTGTTCCAACATGTCTATTTAAATCCGTGCTTAATTTCATGGAACTCAAAGTTTGCCTGAAAGTCCTGGTTTTCGAGTAGGCTGAAAATATTATGACGCAGTTAATGAATCTCTTGTTACGATTTTAATGCTTCTTCAAGGTGCTTTTTCGAAAACCTCTGTATTGAATTTGTTTTTCTGCATTTGCAGCCGCTTCAGACTGTCCTACTACCCACACAAGCTTGACTCATTACTCGGCAATGCTGAAGGAAGCCTTTGGGGCAAACGTCAAACATGAAGTGTTTGGCGACTTTAAACCTCTGGGTGAAGTCTCGGACCCAGGATTTTACATTCACGTTATTGAGAAACAGTGAAAAGAAGTGTTGCTTCCCTCCGCACGCTGCAAGCCAGCAGTGGACGGTTTACACTTATAGAGACTCGTTCTACTACAGTAATAAATTATTCTAGGATGTTGATTACCAGCTCAAGTTTTGAGTGTGGTTGGTTGGTGTGTTCCCCGTATAAAAAATCTATGCATGCAAACTCAAAAAGACTTATAAAAAGGAAGCGCTATGTCGAAAATATATATATACAAGTAGTTTTTGTCGATGAGTCACATGAAAGGTGCTAGTAAATCAAAGAAACAAAACGGTGTGCACTGGTAATATAACCTTTACATTATGGATATTTCGCGAAAAAAATCATTATATTTTCTTGGTAAACCAGTTTGATTGAAAGATTCCATTTTTTCTATTTGTTAAAATGTTAAAATCATCCCCACAAAATGAATTTATGGGATAAAGAAAAACGGGAAATATTTAAAGATATAACAATCTTTTGTGAGGTAGATGAATTGTGATCCTATCGTGATGGTGTGGATAATTAATTATTTTAGGATTAAATTCCCATCTTGATTGTGGCGAAAATATTGGTCAGATGAAGATGAGATATATACGTTGTTATATCTATGGATTGTATGAATATCGATTTATATTTTATTGTATGTATAAATGTTATAGCGAGCCTACGGGAAAATGTGGTGCTCGGACGGACATTTCTGTTTTATTAGTTTAGTCTTGTCATGAACTTGTCAAGCATCTTTAGTTTTATTTGAACAAAGGCACATTATGAACCTGGAAAAAATGCAGTGTGATTTTGACGTGATAATATCATCACTAACCCGCATGAAACATACATACATACCATTCATCAGTTTTGTGACTTTACACAGAATATGCATGAAAATACTGTACCTGACCTTAAACAGACCATATATAATAATTTACCTACTACCACTGCGCCGATGTTTTGACAAATTCTAAATTCTGGGTCACTCAAAATATGTAAATAAAGAATACAATTGCACTTCAATCTGGTTCAAGGGCAGAGGAATAGCAGCGTAATTTATTTTGCATATAAACATTTTTTTAACTAATTAGATAATGCATAGCTCATCTGAAATACTCCCGAGGAAATCTGCGTGAAGGTTAAGACCATAGTGCTGACGCTGACAAGCGTACATTCCAACAACCACACAATTTAAAAATAATCGCATTTAAAGCCCTTCGATTTGTACTTTGTGGAACTCAGTTTTAGTCGAGTTTAGCTGAGCATCTCATTCTGCAACTGGCGCTAGGAAGGCGGTCACGAGATTCGGGCACGTTCGAACTGACTAATTCCAATTCGTTTAATCATTCAGGAGGAATCATTAACGAGAAGAGAACCCGAATTAGGAAAGTATTTTAGTTTCAATATCCAGTATAAACTATGGCTTCCAAAATCGTCATCTTGTTAGTTGCCGTTATTTGTAGTTTGGTGGACATTGGCCGACCAACAATGTAAGTTACATTAAATTACGTTTGAAGTTTCGAATTGAAGTCAAAATTGAGAATCTTGAGAAATAAGAAACATAAATTACCGAAACAAAAAGTGGTTGGTTCATTAAAACTGGTTAAATTATTTGGTCCTTCTCAGTATTTTGGATAGTGGGAACCCAGCACGCGCCATTCGAGGAACGGCTATGGACGCTAATTTTGCCGAGTTTCACCAAACCCAAGAAAACATTTTAGAAGAGCAAAATCAACAAGAGCCCATATCAGTCACCTCTGTGATAACTAGAATGGAGGATATTATCTCCGAAGTGGAAGGTTACAATAATGGAATTACAAAAGAAATGACGAGAGCAGCCATGGACGTTGGTAGTGGCAAATCCTGCCTGCAAATATGCCAGTTGGCGAGGACGAGACTGACTGCTTTGGAAATTGTCAATGCACTTCAGGCTCTATCTATAGATGTGAAGAACGCATTTCATGGCGACGTGGACGAAGCTATTTCCGAAAGTCAGCTTAAGAATGTTATTGTGAGTGAATATTCCATTGCAGAATTTAGTCATCACATTTGAATTACTTGGAAGTTGGAAACGAATGCAGCAATGTCACTAAAAAACGGAATATTTTTATTTAACAGGCTGAAGCAATGTCTGGACTGACAAAATCCTTTGATTTGATTCAATCTGATTTGAGAAGTTTCAACGAAGATACTTTCTCACCCCAAGCGCTAAGGCATTTTACTCAAGGACTGCAAATGTTTACTAGCTTGGAGAACGCTGTGGCCCGCACCCGTTAGATTTGGGCGATTCGTGACTATTAATTTTGGAGCCTCGGTTGGCTCTTTTATTGTAGATTCAAGAAATTAATTCTAGAAATGCCAGTAATTACTAATTTTGCTACAAATGTAACATGTTCGATATTTTCCTGAAATGCACAACCTATTTATTTCAAGAAATACTAAATGTTAAGTCTTTATATAATAATCAAAAACATTAGCATATAAAAAGGGCTGTGCTGTGTACCCACCAGTGCATGCCCACGCTGAAATCATATAATAACGATCAAATTTCAACAAAACTCGAGAAAAAAGTGACTGGATTTCTGAGAAGTCACTCGTGATAGCTACTGGTCTTCCAGCCGTTTGCCAACGCAATTCCAGTGCGTCGTGCACCCAACTCCTTTCCCACTCTCGGAAAACCTAGGTACCAGATACCAGCATACCTGAGCCTGTACTGAAATCCCAAAGTGAACTACAAGATAAAGTGATTTTTACACTGCATCGATAACAAAACAATTTATGAATCCTTTCTCAAGTCTACGCCGGGCACTCTCAGTCATGAGCATTAAAAACTAGGCATGTAGGTATTCACTGGGATGTGTGCACTCGTAATAACGAAATCATCCCAGACACTATAATGTCTTGAACACGATGGGAGTTTACTACCTGATATCGACCCTTTTGGTACATCATCTTTCCCCAATAAATATCGTATTCATATGCACACCTTTGGCATGCATACACATCTCTCTGAGGTTTTGTCTGTTGTGGTTCACTAACTCAGTGTGTAATGATAATAACATAATGTTAATTCCATATCCTCCTACTTATTCTTCACTCTCTTGGTGTCTGGTGATGCATACATGCTTACCTGCTCGCCAACCAACCTGCCTGCCTACTCAAATGAGATACCTACGTAATACCTGTACACACGTATACACATTTAAGTATAAAAAAAAATCTATTCATGTGTGTAGTCATCAAACTGACGACTGCCTCTTTAACTTCACCTCACTTGGGGTACCGTTTTCCTTTTCCCATTCCATTGGACTGCCTTGGTCGTCCTTCTCCTTTCTACTAACTTGCAATCATCACAATACACAACAATGTAAGATGACCAGAAGATGAAGATGAGGTATAATGTGTAATGTTGCGTATGTATGTATCTGTGGGTATATATAATCTTTGTACTTTAGAAAACAAGAGACTTGTCCACTTTGGGCAATTGAGTTAAGACTTCAAAACCCTTTTAGTTACTCTCCGGCATCCCTACGTGCCACTTGTTGGTGCATCTTGCTGGTGGATGTGTGCATCTTCGGTGAACCGAACTTATTATATCGTTTTCCAAAACTTTGATTGAGTCTCAAGTCACCTCGGGAAGGGCGCAGTACCCACGTGCACAAAAGTCAGAGGGCATTTTGAGACGGGTATATATCGTCAGGTGAAAATTTTAACGTTTATTGAACACGACCAGAGCGTAAGAGTCCAAAGTCGCGAATTCTGATCCACGTATAATAAATCCCTTGTGACACTTAAATCTATGTAACTTTATAAAAAAAACTGAGCGTATAACAATCGTGAAACGACTCTCACGTGGTGAGTGTCTTTTTCATGTCAGTTTCCAGTTTTGTCTCATCTTTCCGTTTTCTGTCTTTCTGTACCACAAGAAGAGGTAAAGTTGGCTGAAACATTTATCAAATACTTTACGTTTCTTCCTGGACACCAGTGATCTTCGTGAACACTTCCCCAACGTGACTCACCATCTCGTTAATATGACAAACTGAGACAATGTCAACATTTAAAACCTAGTCAGGGCGATAGTATACAGAAAAAACCGGTGAAGTGAACGTGTCCTACTTAATATTTACGCTACAGGGTACAGCTCCGTTTCCCATGACGGGAAGATAGATGAGTTGACTGGAAGTGATACATGTGCTCTCGGAAGCGAATCCCAGGCAGCAGTTTCAATATAAACACTTAACTACATGACATCATTTTACCACAGCAAGTTTTTCCGTCAAGAAATTTTCTGAAAAAAAAAAAACATCATCTAACCCTTTGCTCAACCTTGTGCCTCTCTCTCTCCGAAAATAATGTAATTTATTAAGCCGGCAATCCGAAAACATTTTGATAAAAAGGGTTCTGGGAGTTTGCTTTTTTTATAAAGCTCTCGAAGTATCGTATGTATACTGCCTTTGAACTGTCTTTCAGCTCGGAGATAATAACTTAATGTAAATACCCAAAACCTTGTGTTTTGATCAGTGACGCTTTGCGAATCCTCGTGAATTTTGTCATATCGCGTCGTGACATTTTTCCATTCAATTTTCTGATTCTGAAAACCCAAGAAGGTAAACTGAGGAAAGATATTTGTCGTGGATCCTCATCCGCAGAATTCATTTCTGGTAACGTCCCAAGGAAATTCTCAGGGAAGGGGGCTTCAGTGAAGTCAAATATTAGAAAATATCCATGTTGTTTCATTGATCTTGTTGACAACAAGGAAACGACATCAGAACCACTAGAGACAGGCAGGCATTCTGTCACTCGAGCGGACTGCGCTTTGATAAAAATTTATTTCCATATAATATTCACTTTCATCACTCCCATTTGACTTTATTATTAAGTAGAGTCAAGTTGCGCGTCTGTCAACTTCAAAAACTATTTTTGTCAGAAACGACCTTCTCTGAATCATTTCCCAGCAGTATTATGGCATGTCAACAAAGGAATCAAGATCACACAGAAGAAAAGAACAGAGAATAACTACCACATGCTAGGACAGACTTCTTTATGAGAAAATCGTAACAAACATGTCGTATGCATCGATTTAAACCTCTCAAAACGTTAACATTGTTTTGTTGAAACACGACAACCAATATACATGCATCACTCATAGCCGTATCGTATCAACATAATCTTATTGGAATTTTTTTTTGGTGTGGTCCTCGTGAGCTTTTTGAAAGAATTTTGTTGTTTGAGAACACACCACCGTGACAAAGGGAAGAGCATGATATGATATGTCATCTCGTCTCATGTCAATAAAGTATCAATAAACTGAGCAAGGAAATATACTAAATCCCACATTGCGAAATATTTGAGGAAAATATAATGTTACAGGTGTTTATTTGTGTGAAATTTTTTTTCGCTCTTTCCCATGAAGCAAAACAACGTATGCACATTTCAGGTGAAAGTTCATCAGACTAATATAAAAATTTGAAACAACGTGAAACACTTTGTGGAGCGTTGCAACAGGAACATTTTGTGTTTTTACATTGTAAAACTGACGGTGCGTGCAGTTAAATCCGCTTTATTCTTGAAGTGCAAAAAAAACAGTTTACATCAGGAATATCGAGGAATATCCCATTCAAAAGGACAATTCGTCTTTACTTGATCCCATCACCTGCGTTCCCCTCAGATTTTGCAATCTTATCCCCGTAATAAAAATCAACAGAGGAACTGAGACGCGATGATGTGTTGAGACTCGATACTTTTGAATTGCAAACTTCACGTCTCCAACACGGTAAACTGGTGACTTTTGATTGAGTCTGGTGAATGTGAACAGTCAATTGAGCGTTGTTGTTATTGTAATGTACATCATGACCAAAGAAGATTCCTATCTCCATTTTTAACCTCAACTCCGTCTTGTGCTCGTAAAGTGTATAGTGACGTGCACAAGTCAATATATCACGTAAGAGGAGAGGGGGAACCCGACGTGAAGAGAGACCTGAACAGTTTGAAAATCACAATAAAAACATTTTTACCCTATGAAACTCCATGAAACCCTTATATGCAAGGGGATTGAGTGAAATGAAAGTTTTTATAACTATTCAATTGAATCCGAGAGGAATTTACTTTTAGCTAGATAAATGTGTATAATCATCTCTGCTTTGTCTGACGGATACATATATACACCATCACGGCTGCTGTAGACTGTGAGTATAAAAACGTGGTGTGTGTACGCTTTTTTATATCATATTTCACATAATATTCATGATAAAGCACCTACAGGTCTCGTACCTACATCATGAATGGATAAGTGAATAAGAGCAACCAATGTGGAAAAGGTCAAGCCCCAACCACACATCGCGATTGCGACCCGTGAACAATATATATCCAGAATGATATAATGATCGTTTTTTCGGACGTCATTTTGAAAAACTTTGTGGAGAAAAGTGTTATATGATTAGACTCACAATATTTTATCCTTTTTCTCTCCTCTCTTCCCTATTATTACACCACAACAATATTATTAACATTATTACCGTTTCTCTTGAGTTTGACACTAAGCTGAAAGGGATTTACAGCCTTGAAATTGTAGATTGGACACACTTTTGCCATTTATTTCACAACTCAGCAGAGCATCTCAGAAGAAAGCTTTTTTCCTATGAATAGGTTACAAAGCTGTACAGTTGTGGTGATTGAGTGTGCATGTGTGTGGCTAAAAATACCAAGTTTGTCTTTTGGTATAAGTGTGTTAAAACCAACACCTGTTAAATTCTTTTCCCGTGACGGGTGAAACAAAGCTTGGATGAGAACCTGGAAACAACGATAAAAAAATGTCGAAAGCAAAGAACCGAAAGTTGTCCCGTACCACCCCAGACACGTCTATGGAAGGGTGCAAGTTGTCCCTGGATAAAAATAATAACGCATCTGGAAGTAAACGAGCAAAAGACTTTGAAAAATATTCTCTTCGACCTCGGTCAATTCAAGTTCGAATTGAAACCGAGAGGAGGCAAAAGGGCGAAGTCAAGGAACCAAAGCCTAAGCATAAGCCCCCACCCTTGAGCAAATATAGGCGAAAAACTGCAAACATGAGAGAAAGGACTAGAATGAAGGAGGTAGGATATTACTGGAAAACACTATTTTATATGATTTATGATATAGGTATCATACATATATTTCTATTATTGGTTTATTTTCGTTAATTAAGGCTAATTAAGTTGATTAATTAAATTCGTAGATCAACTCAGCGTATGAAATTCTGCAAAGTGCTGTGCCGCAATACCCAGTTTTACCGACAAACGCTCAAGGCAAGACATGTGAGAAACTGACAAAAATTACTACGTTGCGACTAGCTATGAACTACATCCAATCCTTACAATCCCTTTTAAACCAACCATCTCCTGCCGGAGGAAACCCCCCAAGTGGAATTGGATTAGGTACTTATGATATTGAATCTGACTCGGATTCAATTGGAAACTCTACAGTATCCTCGTCATCTTCGTGTGGAAGTAGTAATAGTGTTGCGAGTTACAGCACGGGTCCAGAATTCTCCCCTTCACCGGCTTCATCTTACACCATGTCCCCAATTTCATCTGGATCCACCCCGGATTGTATTCAGACTGTAAGTTATCAAGCTGTAATTACTTCATCCTTCCTAATAGTTACTTACACCACCATCAGTTACATATTATATACTCGTCACAATATCGTTTCGACACTTTTACTAACTTGCTAGTAAAATCTTTGTATGCTATAATTTTGTTTTCTACTTTTTCAAATTGTTTAGGTAATGCGCTCAGTTGTTTCTCCCGCTATCTCTGCTGCGATCTCGGCAAATGCTAAAAATCTAAACAATGTGTCCCTGTCGTCAATCACAAATTCACCTGGCATTATAGCACCTTATCATCCGATAACAACAATCGTTACGGTGCCGTCTCATCCCCACGCTCAGCTTCAATACCGACAAATCCCTCAAACTGTTAATCACCATGTGCAAACGCATCAATTTGATCATCTTCAAAATGCTAACCAACACTCTAATGCAATAATAACAAACTCATCGCCAAATTATTTGACGACCCCGGCGGTTATGCCTCCATCATCCACAGTGTGGATGGACCAGCAGCATTCTCAGCAAAAACTTCTTTCGAAGCAGCCAGGAATTCAAGTCACAACGGCGCTACCAATTAATCCCACGTCGACAGTTGCGATGTCAAACGCACCACCTCAGCCGCAGCCGCAGCCTCATCTCATGTGTTCACCATCACCGCAACAAGGAATTGTAGTCAATAACAGTAAATTGCCACCTATCGCAACCACACTTTCTAAAGCTCTGAAGAAGTCTATGTCCTCGTTTCTTACAGACTGTATCCAGCTTACTAATGGAGTGAACGTGAGTATGAATAGCATTATCAGTAATCATAATAACAATGGGAACCGCACTGGCTCACTCAGCTCGTTGAGTGATTTGAGTGAGTATACAAATGACATATTGTCAATGTCTGATGAGGGCTCCGTCTTGGACGAGCCTATGTTCGAGGATATTATCGGGACAGAGTTAGACCTGCTCCTGGATTCCGACCATTTGGGATTCTCGGCAGACTTGAGTGCTATGTAATTGAGTAAGCTATCTAAGCATTACCGTCAGGTTCACAGGTTAGGAGTTAGTTAGTAGTAAGTTGGTTTAGATTATACAGCTGTCGTAGTTATAACGGCAAAGGTATAAAATATCGTCGTAGTAAGCAGGTCGTGATTAGTTAAAGCTTTCCAATTAACCATCACTTCAATTTCCATTTTATCATTTGGCAAAAAAGGAACAAACAGTTTTAGCATTTTCCATTTTCCCAATAACCCTCGCTGAAAATTCCCACGATGAAAATGTGTTTTCACACATAGGCATTCCAAACGGAATTCAGTAAGTCAACTTCCGTCGATAATCAAACAAACCTGTCCTTGGCTAATACTTTATTTCTTGAGAATGCCACTTTTTACGAGTTGTTTTCTACCCGGCGACCACACAAATCCCACAATACAAAAATACCTAAATACTTTCTTTTAAAATGCACGTCAACTATGTCCTGAAGATCATTTTCCTAAATAATTCGAAAAGGATAGCGCATTCTTTGGTATAAACTTTAGCAAAGGAAGATATATTATCTCATGCATCTTATTAAACTCGTGTTATCTTGTTCTCACATCATCATCATGTCACATCTAGTGGCGTTTTTGTGGCTTTACCGTGCTCATAAAATAAACTGTTGCATTGCATAACACACACAAAGTGCATAGCCTGGAGGAATGATATTCAACGTTCGGAGAGGCAAAAAGGAGCTTTGTATGTACTTTACATAATCAGTTTTACAACTGAACAAAATAAAAAGATCACAAAGTTTGCTCATGTATATGTATACCCGTCGTATAATGTATATCCATGTAGAAAACCGTTTCCTTTGTGTCCATTTAGTTAGTTGACATGCCGTCATGGTTTATATACAATTTTGTTTGAGCGGATGAACGTCTCAAGAACGTGGTAAACATTGTTAGCGTTTAGTGACGGCAAACAAGGTATGCGTATGTGAGGGATTGAAAGTGAAGAAAAAAAACACGAGAATTGGTTGAACACGATATGACACACTCGGTGAGTTTATGAATCTTTTTACGATGGTAAACAGTTTACGATTGCGTGCACATACATGACTTTATGCACTTCAAATACTCACGACGGTGTTATATACCCTTTACATCCGGTCAAGTGCCAGCAGGTTATCGTGTATGGTATTACAATTTATGGAGGTGACAATTTACTCGACTATAGGGATTTGTGCAAAAAAGTGGTGCAAAATGCGAATTTGAAATGCACTCGTGAAAAGTCTAGAACTGGAACTTTCCTTTCTGCAATAATACCTATAATTAAGATTAACCAAATACAGCTTTATAGGAGGTTTATTCACATTCAATTTACTAATTTAATAGTTAGTTTAAGCTAAGGTAGCAATTATTTTAAAAGTTGTAGGAAAACTTGTCAATACCTCGCAATACCGAAGAAGAGAAAATTATATCTCTGAGGAGAAAAAAAAAGAAATCTCAAAAAACGGAGTGCGGAAGCATTCATTAAGTGTAAAAGTACTAGTTAGCAAAATCAAAGAAGGCGGTCCTTGACGGAAGGCAAAACCACAAAAGAAACTCAAGTAGCCAGTAGCCAGAAAGATAGTACGTAATAAAAGAAAATTGAGCGAAAATCTTTTTACTAATGATTACTCTCTCCACGCCACGCTGCATAGGTACAACCCGTAGGTATTTTATTACAGGTGTGTATAGTGAGGTGATGTGTGATGTCTGTAAGTAAAAATCTCTCAGTGGTGGCAACAACTGGTTTACAATGGTGATGAGCTACGCAGGTTCTCTTTTCATAATGATTTAGGAGAATTTTGCCTTCAGTTTGATGTTTCCTTGTACGAGACACATGCCATCTTGTACAGCCTAAATAGTAGCTTTGTATGTGGTTGAGGGAGGTTTTTGTAACAATTACAAAAAAAACATTTAGGGTACGTGCTTCTTCCTTTAATAGTTAGCATGTGTGTAAATCTTATATATGAAGTGCGGTATTATTATTATCACTATGAATTTGTATGCTTTATGACGATTACGTGTGGCAACTTTGTTCCACACAACGCGTGCTTTGCGGTTCGATCTTGTGTGTAATAAACTGATGATCTGCTTTACATTAATATTTTCTCCCAAAAATTATGCATAACTTAATGTGATTAGCTGAAAGCTTTAGATTTTCATTTGCATTACTACCAACGATTTTGGTTTAGTGATGTTCAAATTTCAATGTGATTGACGAAATTATTCAAGTGAAATTAGTCGAAACATATCATGTTATCATGTAAATGTAAAGCATAAAAGCCCAAATTGGTGTTTTTATAATGTGTTATTATAAAATTGTAATCTTGCAAATCGATTTAGATGATGATTGGACAAAATGTAATTAGTAATTAGGTTAAGTACGTAGGAATTATCGTTATTTACATATTTAAACATGCCCACAGAATGGACGAATTAATGAATGTAAAAAATTTCATTCACTATGTTTGTTCCAAGCCGGTGGCCGAAGAATTCTCGTGTGCCAGTTACTGTAATGTCATTTGTAAAAATAAAATGCAATATTTTTTTGTTTTTATGCAATATTCTGTTAAGTACCATATTTAAGAAGAATCGCTTTACCTTTTTATCCCCGTTACTTTCTGATAGTGTTAACAGAGTTTGGTCATCAGACGACTCTAGTTTTTTTATTATTAAGTTACTCCAAAACGTATATGCTTTCAGCCAGTTCAATCTTCTTATGTATGTACAACTTCATCAACTTTGTATTCTATCATGGCATTTTAAACTTTTTGTAAAAGTGTAATCGCCTGTTATCCATATATACTGTAAGACATTACAATAGTTTTTTTGTCGTATAATGTGTATTTAATGTGGTTACAATACTTTGTAAAAAAAATTCTTAATACTCTTTTTGTAAACAGCATATCCCGTGACGGGATTGGGCATCCCGTCTACAATTGGGTTTTTATAAAGGTGAAGTGAATTTCACTTGGGACCAAATCCACTCAAATACTTTTTTCATACAGGTATAGCGTGCATAGTGAAACTATGAATGAATTTGTATATATCCATACGCTTATATTTGTACAGCTACCTATACACATGTAACTATTCCAAAATATCAATTCGTGTCGTTCAATAAAATATTTGTAATCGTACGTGACACCCTTTATCACAATCCCACATCTTTTTCCTAAGCCTGATTTGATTCAGTCATGGCATTAGTGGAATCTCTTTGATTTTTTTTGCATTATACACACGACATCACAACCAGGGATATATAGACACATTGTAAAATCAAAATGTTTTTTATTTATTTGATGCACCTTCCTCTTCACTGTTTTTATCACTGTTTATAATGCAATTATGATGTGGTTACTGCGGTTAGTTGTAACTATCATCCCTCTAGATCTAATAATGATATTGATTGTCTCTCGTCGTCAGCATAAATGCGCATGGTAAGTAGTAGCTTGTAGTATAACAAGAAAAACGATTGAAACAATCAGGCAAGATCTGTCAAAACTTTAAACTTGTGAATATCTCCAACTTCAAGACTTGAATGCTAATATGCCCTGTCTGCTGTTGAGAAACCCCAAGAAGCCCAGATACATAGTCACAGTTACCCCCAGACAGTTGAGCAACCTGAGTTGGTTGCTCTTGATTTCCCCATTTAAAAAATCCCAATAATTATAAAAAGCATGAGAACATTTGTGTCCGTTCACAGGCGTACAGGCGTTGATCAACAATAAATGAAGCATACGATAGAATACGACGTCGTACTCTGAGGAGGTCTTCTCCAATGTGTGTGGACTACTCTGTTGTGGTAAGTGATACCTTTCAACAGCTAATTGCAACCTGTAGGTGAGCCTCTTTCCTTCAAGGAGGAGGAGTGAAGTGGAACCCTTTAAAGTGGGGTACTTCAAAAATGTTTTTCCGACGAAGAGACCATAACCCTATTATCGCCTTGTTTGTTGAAACTAAATGGCAATTATATTTTGCAAAATGAGCACCTGTACTAACAACACAAGATTTACCTCCGTGCGTGCAGCAGCAGGATGAGTTTGGGTGATAAGGATTCATACAAAAATTGAGAAAACGTCAAACATTGGGTGCACTGCCCTTGTTTTTTGTCGCTCCACATTTTGTTTGTAGTAGATGTCGTATGTGGGCTAATATTACACATTTTATGGCAGTAGTTGAATGAAAATACAATCAAACTTTGAAAAAAAACGTGTGTATATGTGTGTATGCATGTTAGTAGTGCTTACAATTACTCATTATGAGTTTTTGACATTTGACAAGTGAATACAAGGGGATTTTTGTAAAGTTGATGACTCAATCTGGATGTGGCAGTTAGTCGGGAAAGGGATATACAAGTTTTCTACAAGGAAGGTGCATGCCTGACGCAGTTTTTCAATGGACTGGCTGGCAGGTTTTTTTGGAAGATGATAAGTTGACGATGATGATATGCGTTCATGGTAATGAACCAAAACATTGACGTTTAGTTTGGACATGAATGCACTGTCTACTTCTTCTTACCCAAGTGCAACTAGCATGAGGTGAGTCACAATAAGTAAAAGTAAAAACAAAACTTTTGACCGAAACAATTGGGAGACGAGGAAAAAAGTTGACTTGCATTACATGGCAATAGCAATCGATATCTCGTTTGCTCACGATGACTCCCTATCATATCAAAAAACTCAAGAGAGAACAGTGAATAATCATTTCTTTAGTTGAACTTCGAATGTAAATAACAATAATATCGCATATATATCTAGTAGTAGTATATATTTGACAACAGTTGTTCTTATATGCTTGTTGTATCTTAAATCTCTGCTATCACTGAACAACTGCCTACAGTTAATTCAAAACAGTGTTACCTGCCAATTCCAATCCAAACAGCCGACGGGTATCTTTATTAAGCTCACCTGCAGTACGCAGCAGTCAGTCATTTAGACACTTTTACCTTCAGCTCATCATCAACACACAACGCTGCTGTTGCTGTTGTACGGGGAGTGTGCAGCTAATGGAAAACAAAACGAAGAAACATAATATCACTACACTACGAACGAACGACCAACGACCACTGCTTATGCATATGCCCCATAGACCACAATTACAATGCGTATCGTATAATTGCAGTCAGTCAATCACTTACCTAGTTAACTCGTCCAAATGAAATGAAATATATGCTCCGTTGCATCAATCAAAAATCCCTGTAAATTGGCTGGTGGAAAGGTGGTGGGCATAGGTTAAAACTTTTGTGCATGCCTTCTTCCTATTATTATTGCACTTCTTATCGTAATTCCAGCAAAATTTTGATTCTCACATGGGAAACCTTTTAAATATTTTTATAAGCGCATATATTCAACTTTCCAATGAGAACATGCCCCAATATTGAACAATGCGATAATGCTTTCAGGAGTCAATTATTCATGCCGTCTTCATGCCTGTCTTGTTAACCTCACTCACAGCCTGCATCCAACCGTAGTAATATTTGTAATCATTGTCAGCGAATAAATAATGGAGGGTAGTGGTTGTGTAGTTGTGTGTATCTCGTGTAAGCCAAAAGTTACGATTAACCAAGCCATCAATTGTTATTTTTGAATTGTTCAATCAACAATCGCATCCCTAAAAAAATCTTGCATTATTGCGCCGTATGCATTACATCATATTACTTTTTGCAGGTATACACGAATGTAACAATATAAGTAAGTGGTCCCACATGGGGAAAATATTGAAGTGACAACATCAGAGAAACTTCATGTCTGTTTGCTTTGCAATGATAACTGTACACAGGTGAAGCAGTGGTAATAATAAGCGATTGAAAAATATTCCTTTCAATTTTTGATCATGTCGCAGAATTATATGGATTATTCATTGATAAATTGGCGCCCATTAAAATCATACAATAATACCAAGTTACCTGACCTGTATGATTCATCATTTATTGCGTTTCACTTAATTCAATTGTACATTTTTGCAACTTCATATAATCAACATCAACATGGTAGCGTGTAGTTGGATGAAGTGATCTAGTCGCGCGTATACGCAATTCTCGTTGTATCCGATAACGTGACATACAAATGCATATACAAATTGTGCGATATGGGACCCCATTCTTGTTTTACGTATACATAGTGAATAGTTCATTAACTAATCAATTCCTAAAGTTCCAAGCAGTTTGTTAAGCAAACATTCATAGTACAAATGGAATCGCAGTCTCTTTAAAGTTTTGAACAGCGACACCCACATAGTTCGTCTCTACGTTATTACGCAATGGAAGCTAACTTTATTGCTGGCAAATGTATAAGAATCGATGGAATGCAAGAGAGTTTCATCTTCAGCAAATAACTTGAGCGATACCATTGAAATATGATTCCATTCAGCAAACTTGAATATGTAAAACTACCTACAATAATATTTGAACATTGAAATATATGCTCAGGCACGTACGCAACTTTCTGCACAGGACTCTTTCTTGCGAATTACTCCAAGAGGAAGTTAAATAGGCGAGTAAGAGGTGTTTCTCTTGCAATTCTAACCAATCTTTGCAATATTTCTCCAATAATTATGTGTGCTGTAACAATAAAAATAGACACTATGACCCGCCGCCGCCGCACCCCCGCGGTATACCGATTCATGGAGGCTTGCCTACAAACAATCACAGACACACACACAGTGTGTTTGAACGAACTCGGCACGAAGAAAAGGGCAGATNACCCCCGCGGTATACCGATTCATGGAGGCTTGCCTACAAACAATCACAGACACACACACAGTGTGTTTGAACGAACTCGGCACGAAGAAAAGGGCAGATTTAAATATTGTATAAATGTGCAAAGTGCAAATTTTCACAATTGCCAATCACACATAGGCACAATGTTGATGTCGTGTCATGCTGCGTACACATTGCATTGTTTACTGAGCACACAACGGTTTTTGCGTTGGTTGGTTCGTACCATGCACATTTAAAAACTATGTCCTTATTCATTTCCTTTGATAAAACCATTTCGTCTCGGGTTTAGCATTTTTTATTTTTAGCAACATTTTGCATTTGCTTTGCTTTTACTTTCATACTTTGTCGCAGTTTCTTTAGGTCAATCGGGCAAGGTAACAATAATCACATGCATATATACGTTTCCTGCGTACTTAGGCAATCCAGTGTAGCAATCTCCAACTACAACATATATCCAACTGCTCCGTTACTACTGTGCTGTACTGCTCATAATGATTCTCCTATCAAATTCCGTATGCAAATGCTTTAACTCGTACAAATCAACGTGTTCACCGGTTAATACCTAATACCTACTTACCCCCTGACTTTCAAATTGGCATATCTCAACAGCTCATTTTTAACCTCGGTACAATCCCAAGCCATTTTCCATTCTGCCAGCGTGATGCATGGAATAGGCTTCTGCAGAGATATAATGTGCCAAACGTCCATCATCAGCCAGCTTGAAGAATATCAATGAGGTTTAAACTTACGTCACATCATTTCCCATTTTTTTCAAATATTTATATTGCCCCTGTATACAACCATCAACCAAGTTACCTAAGTATATATTATACTGTTCACTTGAGATTTATCCTGCAACGAGGAGATAATCTCACGGTAACGTTTTGCATATTTTATCTACCGTGCTGTTACTACGATGCATGAGTTCGTGCGCAGTTCATTGTAAGTATTAGCGGAGACAAATCAGTTACACATGGTTAACTATGTCGCGCGAGTAACAAATAACAAACATTCATTATAGGTATACATCCAACTTTCAGTCTCCCACAAGTCCCACAGTAGTTTTCTAGTAAATTTGCGTTAGGGTAGTGAGTGAGTAGTAGCGAATCTTGAATAATTCGTATTCGTTCATTGATGAAGCCCAAATAGTGATAGTGATACCATTGAACGTGACTCCAATACGGAACACCACCACCATGTCAAGAAAAAGTAAGAAGGAAAAAGAAGTACAAGAGGATTAAATTTCTTTCCCTGATTTGCATGATGCTCGCGTCAATATGAAGGTCAAAAGGTGGCATTTTTTTTATGAATTTCCAACCATGAGTAGCGCTGGTATCGTATTAAAAACTTTTGTGACACCAAATAATAGATGTAAGATTAGTATTTAAAAATATTTTCCGAATATTCCGTAAATGTAGAGATATGCTTTAAGATCATTTAAACCTTTATAAACTCAGGCCCGATCCGAATATATTGTTAAAAGTTTGAACTCTGTACCTGTATCGCACCTCTAATTCATTCTCACAATTACAATCATCATATCCTTTACACACCCTCACCGAAAAAGACCGCACACTGCATCCCTGAATCAACGCAGTGCATCATGTTATTAACTTCTTTTGGAGGTTATGATCTGCCACAATCAACTCCCATTCTGTGGTCTTCACCGTCCTCACCTTCCCGCAATCAGACAATAATTGCTCAATTTTTTTAATAATACGTAGTTGGTGTGCGGCGGCACCGCATTATTAGCCCAACCGAGACAAATGTTTTATCATCATTCTCCCAAAAATATACAAACATTGGGTGACTTGAGATGGGAGAGTTGCCGACAAAAATGGTTTCATGTAAACTGTCGTAACGTAATGCATAATAATAGTACATAATATATAATAAATTTTATTCATTGGACAAACCAACCACATTAACGTTATACGAGAATTCCTTTACAATAAAAGTATTTCACCAGGAAAAAATGCCGAATACAAAGCAGGCCTACGTGCGTTCTCCTTTATGGCCAATACCGCGACTTCTTCACCACCACCATTATCATTTTGTTTAGCTGAACATTGCATCATAATCCACTATATTATGCCAGTGTATTGTGTTTCACCCTTTTGCTTCTGATTATTAAAAACATTTAGTTTAAAAAATGAATTATTTTTATAGTACCTTAGTTGACATTTATAATGGGTTGTGAGAGGAGAGTGGTCTTCGCGTTCTCATTGTATTGACAAACTGGTTTGGAACATTAGCGACAAATAATAAACTATTCCAAAGTGACACGAAAAGAACTCCTACTGAATCCAGTGTACCAGGATTTGATAGTTATTCTGACAGTACGCATAATACTTATACGCGGATACACTCCGCCTCCCACGCAGCCTTTTAATAATGACCAATGCAATTTCACAGGATGCTTACAGGATTCGTGAAGGAGGACAAGCTTTTATGCGCATCCACTGCATTGTTTTTATTTTCGAAGATGTCACCCCGCTTCTTGGCTAGTATGCCCAGCGATATAATATTCTCCAAAAAGAGGCAAATATTATCAGTGTCACAGATATTCCGACTTGTATCCCTAGACAGATGAAGTGTACAGGAATTTTCACGCTGTTGTGGTTTGTCTGTGCACCTAGCAAAGTGGATGGATGGATGAATAAAAGTAGAAAAAAGATGAAAAAGGAATAATCTCTTTTCTTCTCATAACAATCTTTTTCTTCTCTCTAACAATTTACCATATACGTACATCAATAAAAACGCTTCATCAACTTCAAGTATGGTTATCTTAAACTTGAAGCACCGCACAACCCCTAAATCACAATTAAAAGCGGCAACGTTACAAATTAAAATGTGGAAAAAGTGGCATAAAGTGATATCAATTTAATTAATTAGCGTATCCTACTTTCTACATTTGGAAATGGAAAAACACTGAAACATGATCAGTTCGTTAGTGACAAGAGGACTGAGGACAAAATGAAATCAATTGTTTTTAGGGCTGTATACATACATTATATATAGGGATACATTATGCAGAAACGAAATCCCTTCAAATTGCAGACACGTTCATTTCATATTGCTTTCTCACGTGAAGTGATGATTGACGCTTTGACAGCTACGTGTACCCCTATAGTCTCTCAATGTTGTTTTCATCAGTCGACACGTTTTGTAGGACATCAAGTCTTCTGGATGATTTGACTGCCAGGCTAAGTTATAATAGCAGTCATAATTTCACCCACTCAGATTTTTGTACTCTCAATAAAAATTAATCAAAGTGACATTATGTGTTTAGGCATATTAGTCTCAATGTTATAGTGCCCAAGTGACCGACTTATTTTGAAACGAATTTGGCTTTAATGTGTTTGCGTGGAGGTAAACTGTCATTTCGGCATTAGTTACTTACAAAAAACTCTTTTAAATTGCTCACCTTGAATTACCTCCAGATTTGAGACAGGCATGCAGTGCATACTTTACGACAAAAATAAATCATACAGATTTGCGTATATTTTCTGTTTACAAACCGTATTTCAGTCGTTTTGTCGCTTTAAAAGTAATGCGTATGGAGCGAGGAACTACTATCTACAAATCTATCTACTTTTAAAATGTAAATAAAGTTATAAACTTAAAGAAGCTAATTTTTTTTTCAAGCGCCCATGATGTTCCATACAGAAGCCAAGTTCTTAAATGCGTACGCATATGCAGTAAAATACTTTTGTTCTTTTGAGTAGATAGTGGCACAGTTGACAGTTCAAAAATGTTAATACAGTGATGACGAGTCATATTCTTCAAGTGACATTTTGAGTAGATCTTGAAAACCCAAGAACACTTGTGGTCCACTTGCAGTCCATAACTTTGGATTTTCTTAGGCTCTCACATGAAAAACACACAAGACGACAGTAATTCCCTTTGTCAATTCAATTCAAAAAATTTTTGAGTGTGACTCGAGAGAAAAAATTGTCGCCTTAGCCTGATGTAGGTAGTCCACTGTCCACATCGACTCACTCGAGTCACTTTTTCTATTTGTGCAACAACTAGTGGTCAACATTTTTCGTTGGTTTTCATAAGAAATTCCCTTCAGTCTAGAAAACAAGCATGCTTATAACATGCCAAACCCATGTTGAATAAATTGAAGTTTATGCATCATGGTACGTATAGAGTTTAGCAAAGGTTTTATAGCATTTATATCCTTTCAAAATAAAAGCTCAGGGTGCGACACGTGTAGCCCGTCTCTTATATACATGCATATATACTGCCTGAAGAAAATGCAAATTACTTGCTTTTCTATGTCAAATTGGAATTATTAAGGTGTGAAAACTGAGTCTCTCTCTCTCCATTCCACTTTGGAGTTTCTTCATGATAATAGCACCTATAGGGAAATATGGACATGTTTACGTGTTGCATTCGCTTAGGGATAACCATAGGCTGTCGTGTTTATGACGGGATGCTGTAACGAAGAAAAGACCGCATACATACATTCTCTGATAGAGAATAGAGAGACTGGTTGGCAGAATAAATAGATGGATAGAAAGGAAGAGACTATTCAAGCTTGAAAGAATCCCTATACACCAGTTATATACATGTAAAAGTATGTGGTCTTGCCAAAGGTGATTAGGAAATCCTGTTGTGATGAACTAATGAAGACTATGATAATGGTGTTTTATAGACAGTGCTACAAGCGCAGCTCAGAGATAATTACACGCTTGGTTGCCTTAATGCTTTGCAATAGCAAATCAGCCATCTTGGTTGTTCCTTCGACTGGGGCTATCGTAGTCTGAAAAAATTATCGGCGATGAATGACTGACTCGACTATGCTCAAAAAGAAAAATGTAGTAACTGCAATGCTATAATATATATTTCGCTTGTAAAAGTAACAAGACATGGTCACTCACTTGACAAAAAATGCTTGTACCTTCGATATACAGCCATATTAGATAGCGTCTCATGAGAAATTTTAACAACTCAAGGGATCATTAAAGGGACAAGAAAAATATATATTGTGTTATCAATTGGAATTGCAATTACCGATATATTACTCCTGTAGATCATTTAAGTGAGCATCATTATTGAGCCTATATTATCCAACATGTGTGATGAAATGGAATGCGTATGCGTCTTTTTTGTAAGACGTTTAGCAATATCTCAAAAAATATAATTGCAGTCATTTTTTTCTTGTTTTGAACAGATGAAAAGGGTAATTTCCGGCCTTGGCTTGTGTAACCATAAAATGGGCAAACATATTCCATGTGACTGGGATTGCATAAGGTATGAAAAATGTGTCACTCGGTGACTTTACATTTAGCAAAATGCAATCGTCATTAGATAACATATCGAAAACGTCATACAAGGAGAAAACCCTCATCTCATTTACAGATATTGAAGATGCAGCAAGTTGCACATGGGTGCGTTACGTGCGTGCACATGTACTGAAAAACAATAAACTGCAAGGTTCTTCCACTTTTATTGCATTTCCTTAAACAGATCCTACTTCCATTTTATCCTCTCACCTTACATGGACATCTCCGTATTGAGCGAACTGCATTGATATACAGACTTACATAAACCTAGAGCAATTCGCTGTTACGTGGAGGAAAAAAGTACGGATATGGAGAATGCATCATCATCCCATTCTCATCACAATCCTGAAACCATTCTTCTTGGAAGTCAGGTGCTCCTCGTGAATAGAAAAGGTCCATAAAATTTGGACATTTGGCTCCACACGGTATGTATGAAAAGTGCAGGTAACCGAGTTCACTTTCGCAGGTGCACAACAGCACTACTATGAAAGCGGGTGCATAATGCAACATTGAACAGTGATATGTTTTAAAGGTTCACATGCAATTTTGAATCGAGTAAAACGCATGGATTAATTCGAATGCATTATATATCATGCCAGAAGTAAAACGCATAAAAGCGTAGTTAGTTTCAAACGTCGACAGTTTTTGCAACAACATGTGTGATATATATTTCACAGGTCCTCAGGTTTTCCACTGTAAGCACTACAGAAACGTAATATATGCAAACCAAAAAATACAGAAAAAGTTCGGAGATTGTCATTACATTTTAGTTAATTTTATTCAAGAATTAAATTCCACTTGGGTAGCAAAATCCCAATCTAATCACCCTTTCCCTGTAGCATTTCTCCCATTAATTCTCAAATTAAGATGAGTATTTCTCGCTCATCTGACTTCTGCTCATAAATCCTCTTAATGCATTTATCACAGTGAACAAAAGAGGTGGACCTTTCAGCAAAAATCTTTTGTTTCAAATTAAAATGCAAAACTTATTTTTGCAAGTGCCATATCTACATGGGTAATTACATAATTGTGATAGAAAAAAATGTAAATGCTTAAGAGAATTTCAACAAGTGAGGCAGAGAGAGGTATAGGGGATGCACACAGACACAGTAAGCCTGAGATTAATGCATTAGGCAATCGATCAATGTAGAGTGCATTTGTCAGTAAGATAGCCATAAATGGAAAAGATGAGCATGAGATGAACGCTCTATTACCAATTGAAAGTAGTTTTTTACTCGGTTTTTTTCATCCAAATACGTAACACACTCACAAGACAACCCTCACACGGACAGCAAGCGGAATGCTTCTCTTAAAAAAGTACCGCTAGCCTAAGTGTGTGTAGTGTAGTAGATACATACACAAAATCCAATCCAAATGAATGGGATTTTGTAACTGGATCGAATTGAAAATATTATGTACTATTTTATATATTGACAAAATAAAATGGATATTTTGACAAGTTCATCGTAAAGCGGTGTTCGTAATTTCCTTTTGCCTATGCTAAACTGCTAACTAATATTCTTATGAGCTACTAGTTGCAAGTGCAGGTAGTGTTAATAAAGGAAACTTTTCAACGAAAAGTAAGAAATCTACCACGTCGTAATACGTGAAGACAGGTGTCTGCCAATGAGATCGGCTGTCAAAAGTATTGACTTTATTTCAGCTCACCGTTGTGTTAAATTGAAAGTTAGCACTACGTTCGTCTTGCAGGGCTCGTTCTCGTATCGTATTATAACTTGCGTGTGTTTGTGTTTAGGTATTTACTCAAAATTGTTGTTGGTAAAAGTTTGCTTAGTGTACTACACTAATCATAAATAGCAATTGAGCTCCATAATATAAGTACAGACAGGTACTTGTACAAACCTGTGTAGGTACATCTACATTTTGTTGTGCGGCGACTGCGGCATGTCTTAAAGCAAATTGAAAAGTCATGAAATGAATGAGATCACATACCTTTCGGCTTTCGTGAAGCTAACAAACAGAAGATTTTTTTCGGAATGAGTTTAATTCGTATATGTGGTGTGGTACTCACTAACAAGGCATAAATAGAAGACGTAGACGGAGAAGGCAGAAGGCACACTTTCCTGACGTTCAACGCGTGTTGAGTACGAAGGATTTCACGAAAAATCAGATTTTTATGCAAAGCCGGCTTGAAATGTGAGACACGTAGGGTATTATAAAATATTGCAGTTGCCAATAAATCGCTTTATTTGATTTTGAGGACAAATTAGTTGATCTGTTGCAGATTAAAACTGCATTCCATTCCAGTATTATATACCGAGGTGGCTGATTTTCTTAGGCAAAGCATACTTACGCTTAGAGTAATCCACATGAGTTATTTTAAGGCTGCACCGAGTTATTTGGGGTGGGGGTGCTACACACTGGTTGTGGTGAATGCCCTCTGGTGTGGCATCTGGTCTGGCTGTACAGTGAAAGCATGTATCAGGAAAGTGATTGTAATAAAGGTAAATAAAACAAACCGAGTTGTACAAGTGTGAATGTGTGTACATAATGCATAATTTTGTAATTCATTCATGTTGATTTTGCATAATGGACCTGTAAAAAATGTTCAATTTAAGTAGAAAACAAAATGGAAAGTAAACAATCCCGAGACAAGGCAGGGGAACTAGACTCTCGTCTGAGAGACAGTGCAATAACAATAATTTGAAATGTACACAATTGTAATGCATGAGTAATGCAATTTCATTTAAGTACGGACTACGGATCCAAAGCAAAACATCAATTTTGGTCAATAGACCACGAGAGAGGGTTGGTGCCGCATGTCATTATGTCATATTCGTGTGACTAGCTCAAGATGCAAAAGTCTTCCCGTCTCTAAAAAAATAAAAACAATTACATAAAAAATAGTACGTACGTACTTCAGCACATCCGTCCGCCATGTACCTATTTAAACTTTTAACTTGTTGTTGTTCCCTCAATTGTATAAAAAGGAATGGCTGGGGAATCCCATAAAAAGTATTAAAAATGCGATACAAAGTGCAACCCTTAAAGCAACACTTTGGTTCCCCCTAATGAACTGTGAAAATCTCCAGCTCCACACGCACTCACACTCAACTCAAGCAAGACACAAGTGGTCCTTGTTCACAAGTTTGGATGCACTTGTGTGAAGTTTTATGTCACCTGGTTGGGCCACCATCGTAAAAATAACTTCTGTACACCGCTACAAATCAGTTTAACAACTGTTATGTAAACAGGATTGCATTGTGGAGGAAAGAATGGGGAAACTGGTGGTAGGTAACCATTTAAAGTTTTCACCATTCCTTCCGCCATCCACGAACAACATAAACACGACGAGCAACTGGCTCGTCATCATCATAAATGTAATTGAATTTTAGAAACGTATAAATTTCTGCAGTCGTACGTCGTTGGGCAAGCTAGTAGCCAGTTTATATGTACTTCAACTTAAACATGTAGTATTAACAGATTAAAAGTCATACAGTGGGTTGAACGCGAAAAAAAAACATATTTTTTTGATCCTACGTAACTTAAGTCGAAAAAGTAAATAAAGCATCATGAACTTCCATAAGAAGATGACTTATATTACGAGGTGGACGTTTCTTGCATTTTTTTTCCTCCTTTGTTTTTTGTTCGTAAATTCTGCCACGTAACTTTGGTGCCTCTAAAAATGTGTTATATAACTTGTATTATATGCCTACTTTCATGTGGCCCATCTCGTCTCAGAAATTTACAAGTATTTAATGAACCTACCTACCAAAGAGCCTCATACCTTTTCACTCTCACTTTTCACTAAGGCATTCATTTCGGCATTTTTTGTGATCTCTATGCCCATTCTCCTTTGATCACATCCCTTTCTGTACCTTTCCGAATGAGAAACGAGCCATGAAAAAGAAGAAAAACGGTTATGTGGAGTGATATACATAAAATGGATTAAAAGTTCACAGGTTTTAATAGCACATCATAAAAAATCTCTTCCATATGCTTGCTGTATACCCACACGACGGTCGGCTTGCCTTGCACATACAAAGTTTGTCTGTATGCTAATGTGGATAAAATGCATGTAAGGTGAGACTATATTAATTATTTTTATGAAGATTATCATATGATATCACGACAAAGACGGAAGACGGTAATGATACAAGCATTTACTTAAAAGCGCATTGTGCTTACAATTTACAATTCATCTTGTGGAATAAAACAGATATGTTACATTAGGGTTTACCTCTTTACCCATATATTTTTCTCAAAGAGCTACGTACACAACACAACTAGGTAATACTATTTTATATCCCGGCCATACGCGTACATGACATGAGTTAGCTTTGCAAAGGAACAAAAAGGGGAAAACGGACAGACAGTGAGAGAACAATAAAAGTCGTTGTTAATACAGAAGATGTTCTGGGTATATCACATACTGGGACTACTATCACATTCTTTTTGACTCAGAGAAAATAACACGATTTGCATGTAATAATGCAACTTAAATATTAAATATTATACACTTGGCCGATGTGCTCTCTTGTCATATGTCATTGGCCATTATCTCCCCAGCGGAGAATGGAGATTGTGATGGGATCATAATAGAATCTTATTTACGTAACATTTTTTCCACTCTCTCGGCTCTTTTCCAAGAAAGAATCTCTGTTCCGCTCACTCTTTCCCAACGGGAATAATCTCATCTTGTAAATGCACCTTTGAGGAGGAAAGACAACAGAGAACTAAAGCGAAGATCTTTTTTTGTCAAGTAAAAAGCCATTTAAGCTGTACTACTTTAATTTGTTTTTGTTTTCGGTCGGGTCTCACAAGGTGAGTTGTTCAAGCGTGAACAAGAGATAGCTGTATATTTCATGGATTTTTGCCTCCTCGTAAAAAATCACATCTTTAAAAGCAGGTTGTCCCTGTGGTGGGGTGCCGAGTGTTGATGAAAAAGTGTTTCGCACAGGATAAAAAAGGCCGCAGAGGGTAAGTGATGTGCAAAAGTAAAAAAAATGTATAGTCAGAGACGCGTTAGAAAAGAATGTAAAGTATATACTCTTTGAGATATATTTTTCATTTCAAAGGCTACGTGAACAGAATGCTTTAGTCAAATCCATCAAGGCGATAGAAGGATGCGGTTATCCAACCATAAAATCCCGTAATAATCATAATATCCATGTTTATTACTGAGCAAAAGATGATCTTTATTCTGTCATAAAGGAACACAAAGTGAACTATAAAATGCCTTTTACTTTTTCTCTATTTTCAATCCGTTCACATTAGACCGTATTATTACACATAGTTAAATGGGGAACACACAATTTAGCCTTCAAGGTTGAACGGTTTTAATAACAAAAATATTGTTATTGAATATTATCTTCTTGAGTCACTTTCGCCCCATGTCTGTCTTTGCCTTTTCTCAGAGGTAAAAATCTTACCTAGATTTAAAGTGAAACACTTTGACGTTTATTGTTGTGATGAAAGGAGAGGATTTTTTTTATCGTAATAACAATAATCATAATAATGAAACAGATGTGAGTGATGTGATGTATGGAAATGATGGGTGAATGGGTGTATCAAAATAGATTTGACTTGGCTTGCTTACCTCACTCAAGATAACTACCTTGCTTAAATGGTTAAGTTGGATGGAAGGTGAGCAAGAAAAACAATTTTTTTTTGCATTTCCCACGACCTCACACTCGAGTCCAATTGCACTTTTTCCGGCAGGGAAGCGAAATACAGGTAACGTGTGTGACTGTTGTGTGTGTACTTGCATCATACCTTCAGCTTATTATTCCAGTTTGAAACTACCCGAAGTTAAGCGGGTGCATTTGAGAGGGGGCACTTGTGCGATACTCCATCGCATTTGAAAATTTTCCATTATCCAGAGAAAATGAGAAGATCCATATCTTTCCTAGAAAGATCTCGGGGAATGCGAATCAGAGGATCTCTCATGTTCAAATGGGTTGTTAAATATCGTATCATTTTTCTTGATGGACACTACGACAGCGTGAGTGTAACAGTGAGGTGGCTCGTATCACACTAGGTTGTTACTCAATTGTCAAAAAGGCATCCTTCCCGAGACATCCACTTTGTACACAAAAAATTCAAATGGTGGTGGTGTCTGCCTGCTCTGCTAACTAGCATTTAGACTTGGGGCACACCTCTCCGGGTGAGCGCAGCATGACAGCACCCTGGAACACCGGCAGGGTGTCCAGCAAAGGCAATTTGAGATTTTGTAGGTATTAGACCTTAGGCTAGTTAGTTTCTACTTCACCAAGAGTCCAGTCCAGAACTCGACGATGTGGTGTGGTGGGACAGGGACATGGTTTGGTTGACTGTATCTTGAGTCCCAATCTCGAAACATCTCGTTTGGCAGTATCACCTACAAAATTCTGGACAATACTTGATTGTAATTGTTGTACGGTAAGTGTCCCTATTCACGTCTCCAAGAAATAACCAGTATCAGCCAGCGATACATGACACTCCTAAAAATTCTCAATTTCTTCTAATTTCCTTTTGACGTGGTCAATTTCTTATTTGGGAAATTGGTGGGAACACCAGCACACGGCTAATTCATGATGTCTTTACACTTTCAAGTTTTTTTTTCGGGCAAAGACCAAAAACATTCTTAAAAACGAACGGACATTGTAAAAACATTCATGACGAGTTCAATTCTCGAATCGAAGCTGCATTTTTTAACGAGTGAGCAGAAAGTAACTTTTGGTTTCATTTCGTAACAATCGTTAGAATGTCCCAAGGCAGCGATAATATTAGTTGCCATTATGATTTAAAAAGAATGAACTGAATGGACAATGCAAAGAAAATATTACCCATATGGTGAGCACATTTTAAATCGTACTTGTGGCTAAAGTTAGAACAATATTCAAATTTTTTGCAGTTTCATCCCAAGTGACATGTTTCCTCAAGGTCTGTTGCAGTATATCAGACAATCTGAATCGAAGATTATGACAGCCTGTAGTTGTCATTGTATACGTATGTCCTCCTAAGTTCAAAAAGTGTGTACATTTGTGCATTATGGCGAAATAGGTGTAGGTAAACTTCTAGCTTCGCATTACAAGTGAAAAAGGAAATTATCAACCGGAGTCATTCCGGTAAGACTGTCCTTTAAACGAATAAGGAGAAAACTCTTATCTGCTCTATTATTTTGGAAATTGGTGCAATTAATGTGGCTAATATAATAACCCAACTTTTGTGGACATTGCAAATTCCAAATGGAAAACGCTGTATTAGTGTAGCAGGTCCTATGTTCTTGCGCAAGAGAACGAATCATAAACTGCAAAAAAGGAAAAAAAGGATCCCAACCGTGGCTAACAAACGGTAATACGTGTAACTGCAAAACAAATACCTTTCTCCATAAATGGCATCCCATCCAAATCCATATTCTTATTCAGGCATAAAGATTATCCTCGACGATCCATTCACAAATGAAGGCTCATAAAAACAAAATTTTTCTAACAACACCAAACAATATATATCTATTACGATCCAAACCCAAACCTTATTTGTTATATTCCGTTTCCGGCAGCAAAACCCGACCTACATCGAAGTGAATAATACTAGTATGCAAATCATAAAATAATAGCAAACACTTTAAATATTTGCTGTTTTCTCCTTGCATCGACCTTGCAGAAGCCGTTGCATCGTTGGAAAAACAATAGTTTTTTTTTAAAGGTAAGCCTCCCATGATCCAGAAAAGTGCTTCCACTACTGCTCTGCACTGCTCACACCTTTTGCAATATTTTGTTCGAGAAGAAGCGTCGACAAAACACGAGTAGTTCCTCTCCCAGTAATAAAATACTTGAAATCAGCACCAGAAGCTGACACCCTGGCATTATTATTGCAACCTGAGAACGAATGCTTTTTGTTGGTTTGGGATACGGTTGTAATAAAAGAAATCGAATCCTGTCCGTCTGTCTGATTGTCTCATCTCATCTCTCTGAAAGCTCAACTCACTTAAAGTCACAACGCAAGACATCAAAGACCCTGAAGCATGTTATGATTTTTACTTTTCGACAAGGTCCACATGTGTGTATTTTGCTTTGCTTTGCTACCCACAACCCACTCAACTTACAAATATCCTGCTGGTAATGTTTATACATTGTAATACAATTGAGATTAGTCCACTGTGTGGTGTTGCTGGCAAGGGCGTAAAAAATTCAAAATGATAAGAAGTAACATAGAAAGCCATTAGCTGATGGGTCATTTTTTAAAACAATTTAGCCCAAACAATAAAAATGCGGAGAATGAGAAAAAGATATTATACACACAGACAGAGAGAGAGGTGTATACGTAATAGTTTTGTCAGTTGCCTATTTTTTTCTCTCTTTCTTCTCTGCATACTTCAGCTGAAGATTACTTTTCAAAGGTACAATGAGCTTAGCACACTGGATGCAGTTTGGACGGATAAAAAAACGTTTTGGAATACGACCCGCTGCAGCAATACGATGAACAAGTCAATTCTTTGGTTTTTTGTCTTTTTTCTTCCTTTGAACATGTTGATGAAGAGGCTTGAAAGCTATGTGGAAAGGCAAATGAATTTTAATTTGCTAATAGACTCATTAAGTCGCTGAACAGTGGTATGATGGGATGATGGTGTCGTGAATGAATAGGGGATCAGTATTCAACCGCAAAAGTCAGTGGACTCTCTCGTCATCGTTGTGTAGGGAAAGCTTAAGTCTTAAAAAGAAAAAAAAAGTGGAAGTTCAGGGAGTTTTGTGAGGGATGATGAACACTGGCTGAAAAATGATATCTTCTTTAAACCCTTGCTTATTGCATTGCATTTATCGATTATAGGGATATAAGGAGATGAATATAAGGGGAAATGGTGGACTGGGACGATGATGATGACGTGGAAAAATAAAAACAATTTTAGAATGTCAGCATATTTGAAAGATGAAAAATCTCGTGTGCTTCTAGCAAGCAGCCACACTCTAGGAGCTTGTGTCTGGCAGTCAACCATGCACACTGTGTGTCCATGTCCAGCTCAGGTAAAAAGTGCTTGGTACCGAAGGGAAACTGTTTTTTGTCCGAAGTACAAAATATTTTTTTAAACCAGGGTCCGCTACCTTAGAGTTGATGGTATTGATGCGCATACCTATTTGATTTTGATGGAAGAGCATTTTAAAATCAACTAATTTATCAACATGCTTCAATGCAGTAGTAAAAACAGTTGCAGCAGCAGTGCAGTATACTAAATAGTAGTAGCAAATATGCAGCCTTCTTATACCACATATACATTAAGATTGAGGCATATAGTGTACACGCATCTTTTTTTCATAAAGACAAGGAAGGTTGTAAGTTCAGCAAAGTAAATCCCCAAGAATTCACAACAATCATCAGGCTCATTCTTTGTATATCAAGTTAACAACTTGCACTTTCATCTTATGCAAACAAACATATTTTGCTTCAAGAGTAACAATATGTTTTCAACAATGAGTTTATATGAGTATACCTCCCTGCCAGCCTCTTCAAACTTGCTTGTTACAAATGGAGCAAATACCAAAGGTGAACTGCTCGTCTGGCTGGTGGTGGTGCGCTGAGAGTCTGAGGTTGAGACCGATTCTAATGGTGATGGCTAAAGTAAATGCAAGTTGTAAATGTGAAAAAAGCTTGCTAATGGATCAAAAGCCATTAATCCTCCTTAGCAAGACTCCAAGAATAAATGGCTGGTAGCTGCCGAGGTCGAAGTTGCAGGGAAGAGAAATGCTTCGTGATTTTGTACGATACTACACGATGTGATGTGAGGCAAGAGCAAGTTGTGGAGGTAGGCAAGGAAAAACCTCAAGTGGAAAAAATATGTTGATTTAAAAAAATATCTAAGGCAAATGCAAAGGTGGAAATGTTTTCCTTGTCAGCTCAGCTCAATACAAACGCAATATAAATGAAGGAATATTAACATTTAAACTGATAAAGTACATTTCTCGTGAAGGTCATGAATGTCGTCCAGTGGGCAGCAGGTAGGGAAAAAAACTGGATTCACTTTGCAGCGTTTATGTGTATGTGTGTGTGTGTGTGTGTGTGTGTGGGTACTACACTTTTTATCAAACTAATTTTATCCAGACCATGTTGAACATTGTGGCTCAAGAAAACCACTCTGGGACAATCTCGGGAAGTGTTGTTGACGAAGAGAAAAGGATGCATACGGCACCCTCATTTTGCTACGCCACTTTTACGTATTTTAATCAAACCTCATTTCAAATGCATCCGTGTTCCTCGGATGACAATATTATATACTCTCTATCAGAAACCAGTCGTTTGATTTTATTCGCTCATTTTATTTTCAACTTGGATCCTAAGACAATCATTTACTTTCAGCGAGTGAAAAAATACGGAGACATTTGCATATTTATCACTTCTCTACACAGATTCCGTGTGAGATCGATTCTCCAGGCAATAAAAAAGTAAGGCACACCATCAACAAATGGAGTCAACCACAAGAAATACACCCAGTGCGCAATTGAGGCGAAATACACCTGCATTCTCTCTCTCTCTCTCTCTCTCTCTGCATGACCGAAATAATTGTCGAGATTCATTTACATGAAATTGCGTGCATATATTACACCCTTGTGGCTTGCTCGTAATTTGTTAAATTGATATTGATGACAACACGATAATGAATAGGATGGGGTTGTGTTGAGAAATTTCATTTTGAATTCATTCTCATGCTACCCATTTACTTATATAAAGTTGATGACAAGTGCAATCACCAAGTTTCATCTAGAATTTTTATTCCTGATGAAATTCAGAATAAGAGACAGATGATTATGAGATGACGACGAGCACTCCTTAAAATGTCAGGGATTCCATTCAAATATTATTCAAAGGGTGCTTGCTTTGCTTGCCATCCCCGTGAACTCCGTGGAATTACGAAAACTAACAAAGGAAATCAGGTGCATTTGATAACGCAGGCTGCATACAAAAACCATTTTGTTATTTCATTTCGAGAGGGTTGAAATATTTCTTTACAAAAATTCCATTCACTTCACCACCGCGCGTCTCCTCGAAGCGGAATGCAAAGGATGAAATACAAGATCACAAAAAAATATTTCAACTTGGTCCATTGCTCCTGCAGCTGATATGATGATGATGTGCATTATGTCATTTGAAAGAATGTACGACCAACAAACTGGACAAAGAGGAGACAGGTGTATTACCAAATCTATGTATTTATTCTCTCATTAACCTTCACCTTGTAGGCATAAATGATGTGGCTGGTGTGCCAGAGGATTCTTGTAGAAAAAAGCTCCAGTTCAGGGAATATTTATCATTCAAACTGCTTGTGTGTTGCTGAGGTATGCAACACATTAAATCATAAAACTGCATAATAGTAGCTGACTTGGGGATACGAAATCATATCATGTTTAGAAACTGGACCCTGGCTGTGCAGTTGACACTGATGCACTTTACCTGGGTCAAGTTTGAATGGAAGTGTTGAATTACTTTGGGCCATTGTGAGTCCAGAAGGAATGGAAGGATGAACATGCAACAGTACAGAAGGTGAAAACTGGCACTGGGCACCCCACTCATGGAGTGGAGATATTAGTGAACAATAGTAAGCATCCTGAATTTCCACAGAAGTCTTGGGAATTCCATTCAGACTGATGTTTCATGCAACCTTCGTAGATGGAATGGATCAGGAAAAAATCCAGAGTAAAAATAGTAGTGACCGATCAATTAGGACAGCTCACCAAATGCGAACTACGCATCTGACACGATACTTCTCTCACACTACTACTCGATGTTATATCGAACGAGTTTTGAAAGCGGTGTAACCAGATTGAGTTAATTAGTATAGACCAAAACTTTACGTCTTTTCCTAGCAATAAAATCAACAGTGTAATCTCGACTGGGAATTGGGAAAATTATCATCAGACCTGTGTTTGATTCGTTATGTATGTACAATTCCTCAACTTGGCTGCGCAAAACCATGTTCTCTCCTCTCACTCCAATCAAAGCTGGCTGGCCGGAATACTAAAAGTGTATAATGTCGTATCTGTGGGTCCAGTCCAGTCCAACCACATCATGTAATAATACTGTGTAGTCTATAATTTGAGATTTTTTTTGTTGAATTCTAATCATTTTATTTTGCATAATCAGAGGCTTCCTATAGAGTGAAAAATGGGTAGGACTTCTGGAATATTTTACTCGACAACACAAGTACTATAATGAAAGTGCTAGCATAGTCGGTCCCTCCAAGCCAGAGCCACTACTTGTTTCGCTTTTCATTACACGCTCAGACTCACATAATATGCAGTTGGAAACCAACAACTAGAACGATTAACACCTGATAACAGGTAGCATTTGGTGAGAAACGCGGAGGAGGTTGTCCCCCGGGTTCCAGTAACCAGTTGCTCTGTGGGTTGTTCAAGAAAAACCTGATTTCTCAGATTTTAGCCGATTTTCCTAGCAAATAAAGTTATTTCAAAAGGATGCGTATTATTTACGCTACAGAAATCTGACTATAATAGTCAGGCAGAGCTAAGAGGTATATTATTATGCTACCTATATTAACTATAGACGTTTAACTAGGTAGGTATGTACCAAAGTGGACATGAAACTTTGTAAAGATTTCGCTCAACCCTTCACTATTACGTCCGTCCTCATCATCCTGTTTATCTGCTTTTTTTGTGAAACACATCAATACACATTTTCCCAACTTTACTACCTCATATATTTATTCGATTTCTCACTAATTTATTTGATTCGTCTTCCGCCGCACGTTTGATAAAAAACACAATAAGGACATAATATTCCTGTTCCTGCCTTTTCGTGAATACTATCGGTATGCAAAAAGTATACACACAATAAAAAAACTCAATTATACTGCACTGCAACTTGTTTTGCGCGTGGGCGTAAGAAGATCTTCTTGGAGGAGATGTTATCAGCCGCTTTTTTCTCCTTCATTCATGTTCCTCTCTGCTGCTGGTGCACTTTATTGATGTTGATGATGACTGCTGGCTCCACTTGACTCTTACTAGAGTTTCTCTTGGAGGTTTTGTGTGTGTGTGTGTGTGTGTGTGTGTGTGTGTCTGTGTGATTTCTGTCAAAGTCAAACCTCAACTAGTCTCCTCCTCATCCCACGCATAATTTGTTCAACTTTCGTGACTTTTTGATGCTCCTTTATCCGCTCGATCCCTACACACCACGGTACACATGTACGAACAATATTTACTCTTTGGGTATATATGTCATTCCTGATGCAAAGAGGAGCACTATTATTCTTTAAATATTACCTGGACACGCCCGATAAAACTCAGCACGCAATATAACATGCAAAAAAGTTAGACGAGCCAATGGTACTACTATATGACACAAGTAAAAATACGAGATTACACGGTTGGAGGACGGACAAAAAATATACTATAAGCAATTGGGAATATGACGAGTTATATCGAGATAAAGAACTAAAAGAAAGTAAATTAGATATAAAACATAATATGTGACTTTAATTGTGTCCATTAGCGTGCAATCACATGTGTAGTCGTTTTTCTTTAACCTTTTAAACAGACGATTCGGCATTCTCATCGTCATCCTCCTATTTTGTGTTGTTCCTCCTCCTCCTGTGAGTGGAGTGGTTATGATATGATATCCCTGGTGTACCTCGCACAATTACACAATTTTTATATTCATCAATAACCATGATATATGTAGAATTAATGGCACTACTATATTTTCACGTGTTCCCAAACTTTATTGCGGACACTGATTGTTAATTTCTTACTTGGTGGTATCCACCCATACAGATGAGACGGCAAGAACTCTCCACAACAGCATAAAGCAATATAGGCAGTGCACAAAACGATTAGGATAAATATGGGGGCATATATTTCCCCACAAACCCAAAATCGTATATGATTACATCCTTGTAGATACCTATCGCTGAAGAAAAGACAGCATTTTATTATCAGTTGATGTCCATGCATGTACACAGAGAGGGAAAATGTTTCAGTAAAAAACCGACCTTCTCGTAATGGATCCACTGAAGCCAATCATCAAAAGAACATGAAATGATTGACAGAATGACGGCTGAAGAAAGGGAGCATCTTTTTAAGTTTTTTTTAACTTGTTTTATCCTCATTGATACTATTTTACGATGGGTTGTAATATCAACGTTTAATCTATAGGACTAGACAGATTTTTACAACAAATATGCGGTATATACGCGCAAAAAAGCAGAGGAGGAAAAGGCATTCATGGAATTTCAGGAAGGAGAACTCGTATATTATTTTCAATAATTACTATCAGTAGTAGTGAGTGAGTGCAGCAGGTTTGTAAGAAAAAACACGAATCTCCAGTCGGTGGAGCCTACGCACAAAAATGCACCCACCCGTCGTGGTATGATTTCGGGAATAAAGCAATAACAACGCAACGTAATGGTGTACAACGCTGTCATTTTACGTGGGATTTTGCGTAGATGGACCTTGTAAATTTGTGATCTCTGAAGAATCTCGAGTCGTCAATTACACATTTATAGTGTATCAACAGGGAAGTCATATCAAAAAAAGTTGAGGGATGGATTCAACTGCGTTTTTGTATTTAGATGATGATGATGATGATGATACTATCTCACTTTCAAATCTAGTTTCAGGGGCTGTGTTCTCCAACTCTGTTAATCTAATCCAAGATGAAAATGTCTCATGATGGGCTCGTTGTTTACGTTTGAGTAAATTGAAGAGCATCAAATTGAACATGCTTAAGCCTGTCATTCAGCAACCGCGTTCGCTTTGTAATAAAAGAGACCATCAGATTTTTCACAATTTTTACTGATAACCTATACTCACTCAATCAACATGGTGGAGAATGTAATTCCGCCTATGATAATGAAGACGATAAGTACAAAAAAAATTGTCCATCACTGAAACCAATGTTTCAATGAAACAAGACGAGAGCGAAAGGTTGTGCATCAAACTAAACAGACGATCGAGAGTAGCTAAGTTAAGGAGAACAATTGTAAAGTAGTACTATTGTCTTAAGGTTTTTTTTAAAAAAAGTTATCAGTGCCCTCATCTATAAAACAACCTACATGTGTAAACATGTTAAGATACCTACGTGACTGAAAAGGGACTACTCTCTAGTCACCACACAAAACGACAATATATCATTTTAATTCGTTTGATCAAAGTCATCTCTCCAATCTCCTTTGCTGACACTCGCCCCTTTGCAATAACCATAACTGTGTCGTGTTCTCTAAACCATTAAAATATCCCCTCTGTTTAAAAAGTTCCTCGCAGGATGCAATTTACAGGTAATATAACCTTCGACCTCCCTCCTTGCTTGTAACGATGTGTATATTACAAAAGCAGGCTGCTAAACAAGGGTAAACAGTTTGTATAGTTGGTAAATCAAGTGGATATTCATTGCTTTCCCCGTTTACATCCTTTATCCTAACCTCATAACGATTCGACATAGCAAATTGGGAAAGAAGAAATCAAAGCTGACACATCTAAAATTTAAATCTCTTCTCTCAACCCGTGAAGAAGCGTTTAGGGTAGATGTGAGCAATGGAGGAGTTTTTTTTACCTGAAAGTAAATGGGGAACTAGCCGTCAGCACAAAAAAATCTTTTCGTTTGGTTGGTTGGTTATGCCAAGATTGTTGTTTTTTGTGAGCATTGGATCCATAATATATATGCGATAAAACGAATTGCTTTTTGTGGTGAGAAGAGAGAAGCGATGATGCTTGGCGGTCGTTACTTCACGCAGCTTCTTATAATAATATGTGAAATGTGACTGCCCATTGAAATGAGTTAATTGCTAAAAAGATGTTTTTCCCTTCGTTAGGAAAGGAACATAATCGGTAAATGTGAGGATTGTGACTAACGAAGTGCCATAAGATAAAAAAAATGGTTGCTCAGTATGCGTGAGTAATGCAAGGTGCTTTATGAAATCGTGGGAAAGAGACAAGGTATGGGAGTTCGAGAGTGAGAGAATATGTTGCATTTTCATTTCTTTTGCTGGTCTCAACTCTGTAGGTAGTCGTAGTCTGGAACTGTAGAAAGGTATATTCACGACGGGTGCATGTGTACACTATATGTTCATGTTTGTAGAAGAAAGTGTTGGTTCGAATAAAAAAAAATTACGGAAACACATTTTGAACACTTTGTATAGCAAAACGTATTTGCTGAATGCGTTTTACAATCCCTACCGGGAAGATTTTCAATCTCAATCAAGGGTTCTACCCTAAAACAATTTTTTGCGTGAAAGCAGAGAGAAAGACACATTGCTAATATTTCTGTTTGCAGGCTGTGCAAAAATCTATTAGAGGCGTGCTCATCAAATATAAATTTAAATATTTAAGTGGGTCCACACCCATCAAGTGTGTATCCGGATTGAAATAGCGTTAATAAAATATTCCCGCGTAGGCTGCGTAAAAGTGTTTGGTGTAGCATGTAAATAGTCAGCACAGCACCTACACAAACAATTTTTTTCAATGTTGAATTATAATCGTTAATTTTTTTTTTTCAAAATGAGAATTTGGCACTTGACTACGTAGTCCTATTAGCACTATGCGTGAATACGTGTACTCACCCAGCAAACTAATTTTCATTAGTTTTGCCCATGCGAACGTGTACTGATCCAAGTTTATTTATTGCAGAAGCGTCAAGTGTGCTCCATAATTGGGGTTGTATTGCAGAACTAATGGTCAATAAACAGATTTATTACCCATGATGCTATTAAGAAGTTAAGATGAATAATTCTGACGTGCATTCATTATCTTTACTAGTTTTGTTGATTGTTTGTAATAAGAGCTCGCTGGTCTTGCACATACTTCTTTTTACATGAATATTTGCATAAAAATCATTTTATCTGTGAAATTCTCATGATAAATGTACCCAGCGAGGGGAAAAGCAGGGCCGTTTGGCTGTTAGAAATTGATGGATGGGGGCATCTTCAAGAAACACGGAATACGTCTCAGGGGCTCATTTAAGAAACCTGATAAATACAAACATTTTCACAAGTTTTTGTAGATGAGGCGGGACACTCCATCTTTTTCCTGACAAATGGACTGCTGCTTATAGTTGACCCGTATAGTATCAGGGTGAGGGTGAGGGGATTTTAGGAGTGGAGTCAAATCCAGGGGAGGGAAAACTTTTGCTGGAAAACTTGAACTGAAAATTTAAAAAACATTTCATTTGGATTGTACGCAGGTTGGACTGCGTTTCAATTCCAAAGCGGGCTTTAAATTGACTGTCATGTTGTGTTTGCCTGTGTTAAATTGTGGACTGGACAGGTTTACGAATTCCACCAGGATTTGACTTTGCTGAGGATTTTCAAGTTTACAATACCTCGCTTTGCTTTCAATGCACATTTCACGCCTACACATTGTCAAAAACACTCGAACAGGTTTTTGCTACTTAATAGTCTTTTCAGCCATTTTCCACCCCGAACGAAAGAGATGGCGAAGGGGAATTTAGTTGCAAAACTGCTACTTGAGCGAGGTATGTTATAGGAAGGGAAACTAGGATGATTAAATTATTCACGGATGTCCATAAAAACAGAGTTGACTGTGCGGCTTCAATTGGATTGGAGTATAGAATTACTAGCCGCTTTTTGGGAAGAATGTATTCAACTTGCATTTTTTCGTATTCCACGATTGCTATTTTCCAAAGTTTTTTTTCTTCTAAAACATGTAAAGGAGGAAACTAGTCAGAGTTGCTAAAACTCAATTACAATGGAAAACTTCTTCGCGAAGATAATTACATGGCCAATAATTATTCGTGGCTTGCACCACCCACGCACATGGTCATGCAAGTCCATTTGTATGCAGATTCCGACGCGGGGATTTCTTCAGGTTGAATGCACCAGCTCGAAAAAATAGTATGTCGTACTTTGACAAGGAATATGCATGCATGTTGAGATATATGTACCTATGTAATTGCGGTAGGGATTTTCACTTTTATCCAACTTTTTTTTCATTTAACAGACATCTTTATTGAGAATCGAAATCGAATAAATATTACATTATCAACTCCCAACAAGTTGTTGCTTAGCTTAAATGCAATAACAGGTACATACATCGTATATTTTGCTCCCTTACAGATGTAGCGACATCCAATACTATAAAAGCATAAGCTCTGTGTGTGAATGAGTGAGTGAGTGAGTGAGTCTGTCACAAATCTATTCTTATAAAAGCAACCGTGTGTGTGTGTGAGAGTGCGTGCCATAAAATATCTATGAAAGATTCGGTTGAAATGAGTGTTTGGTGGAACGCTCTCACCCAGGCTACTCATATCCCCTTAGCTTTCTGAAACGCAGGGTTAATACGAGTCGTCAGTGGAATGCACTCACTCAGAAACGGCGTGAGGTGTATCAACGGAATTGGGCGTGTGGTATATCAAAACAAATCAAGTTCATCACGCTGATTTTAAATACCGTATGAATTTTTTGTTTAGAGCCGGGACTTACCCGATACGGTGTTTTATACGGCATTTAGTACACATACATTAGCATGGGTTTATTTTAGTGTGTTCTGACATCATGCTTTAGTGGAATAGAGGACAACAAGTTACGCATATTTTCACGTTTTGTCCTCTTTCACGTAATGTATAATGTCAGAACACATAAAATCAATCCAATCAATCAAATGTGTACCAAGCGCTATAGAGGCCGCCGGATCGGGTAAGCTGCCTCTCTAAACAAAAAATAACACCGGATTCAAAATTACGTGATGAACTTGATATGTCTTGATATAGCACACCCCAAGCTCCGTTGATACACCTCACGACCTTTCCGAGTCACTCAGTCGTAGTCGACGCTGTACGCAAACGTTTAGCCAGTACTTAGTACTGGCCCAATCTTCTAGTGCTTATATAAACGTTTTGCAAATTTTTCTTGCTGCGCGTCTTTCTCACTGAAGTGTAAAAAGCTACATACAGGTTCCATCATTCCGTGGGAAAATATTGAAATATTTCAAGAATCAATCCCACAGCGTAAATGACCACTCAATGCAGCAAAATTTTAATAAAATAAGTATTACTTAAAATCTAATAACTTTTCGCTCGAGTAAACACAACAGCGCCATGAAAAAAAGGCTGGTGTAAAGGCTGCTTGTGCTATCAGGCTGGTATGTTGGTAGGTTGCTTAAACCGACTGCACAAAAAACAAAGGGATCTAACCAAAGGGAGTACATTTATGCGCATTTCTCGCATAGTCTTTAATACTCACAAAAAATCAAGCATTAGCATTTGCTTCACTCTAAAAACATCGAACAACGCTAACAAGAAAAAAAAATGAACGGGAGGAGGAAGAAAGCCGACATCAAAGTTTATTGGCATCATCGGCAATGATAACTAATAGCAAATAACTCTGATGATGACGCTGCCTCTGAGTCGGTGATCAATGTCAGTGTTTTAAGGGTATATGGTTTTGTAAGGAAAAAGGTATATCATCTTCACCACCGGTCGATCCCACCGAATGAAAAACAAATGAGGGGATGATCATAAAAACACTGAATTCCATTTGCTTAAGGCGAAATGGTGTAATGATCATGGATCAGTGGGTTTTGTTGAAATTACAAAACTGTCTTGTGTGTGTGCAGCTATAAAGTTCTCGCGGTGTACGTGTACAAGACACGCATTTTCACAATTGGCAATTGGAAACATTTTATATGTAATAATAATAATGCGATATGCATTTCGGTATACGCACCAACCAACCACGGATGTAATGAATTGGATGTATTGTGGCAGAAAGGGAGAGAGAATGTTTCGTCTGTCATTTCCAAACGTAAAGTAGATGGCTGAAAAGAAATTCATTGTGGTTCTGCATTGTGTAATGCCTTCATGATCTCCTTGTTATACATTTGAACAAATAATAACAAAACACGAATGCCTACATATGTATACAGTTTTTGATTTGAATAAAGCGAGCATCAAGTTAATTCCAGATAATAATGTCATATATGAATTGCTATTCATTAGTTCTCTAAGTAATTGTATGAGTCAACATGTGAATAGGAGATAAGCTGTCAGTCTGTCTAGTTCTTCTGAGGATGTAACATTATATCAAATATATTATAGATAGTAATGTTATTTGGGAACTACGTAAAATATGCCATTAGCAGCAGCGTGATATGATTCTATTCGAAACTGAAAAGCTTGCTTTAAATACGATTTTAAGCTTGCTCTCATTTCATTCAGCGGATTGCATTTGACTACTTTGGAGATGACTGACGCAAGGTAAACCCAGAGAAGACCCTAGAGGCACAAGTGGTCGTAATGAAGTCTTTTCATTTACAAATAATTTCATTTGCAGTGCGTCAGGGTGCATGGGTACTTGAGTGGACTGAAATGTCCGCTTTGCATGTTTTTCAAGCGAATCTGCATTTTACAAAAAGTTGTTCTGGGCTAAAAGTTACGTTTCGTGTGTGTTTGTGAAATCTCACATCAGTTTCAGCAGTTTTTCAGCCAAGATTTAGGCAAGGTATGAGGAAAGGGAGCCACACGTGATTGTGGATTGGAATGTTGAAGCAGACTCAAGCGATGTCGTCGTATTGTAAGTTTAACACACTGCACTAGTTTGCTGCAGAGGGTTGCGTCGAAACACCGAGACGGAAAATATGCATCTAGAAAATATCAAAGTGGATTTAAGGGTGTCACCGACAGTATGTCACATTTTGGGCGTCAACAAATTTTCTATACTGAAAAACCGCCCTGATCATTCCGTCTTCCTCGTTTTCATAATCCTTAGTATTCTTCGAATGCAGTAATATATGTAATAATATGGGTCTTTAATTCAAATATCTCAGTAAACAGAAGAAAGGCGAACCAAACGGTGTATGCAGATACAGAAGCATTATTGTCTACTACTATACGATAGGTACATTAAATTGCTTACGAATTATTTCAACGTTATTAGATATTTATAAAGTTATTAAGGATAAAGTTATAGTAGCAGGTACAACATGTGGCTGAAAGATGATTTCGTGTGATTAAATAACCTCAATCTCCCGAAAATGTTCCAGGTTTAATTCTCAATGCATTCCATTCCATGTTTAAATGGTAGATAGGTGTCCTCTGTCGGTTTACCAAAATCCACGGAGCGGTAGTAACACCAATAAAGGTTCACATTTAAATTCGAGATATTTGCAGGCAATCGATATTTCTCTTTTACACCCGAAGCTATGTTATTTACCCTCATCATCACCATTATCATCATCATTTAAAACGCAATCTGAGTGACAGCAGAGTGAATGCCGCTGCGCTGGTGTTTGTATCCATTCCTTTTGTACTCAACTCACCAGTTGCTTGAAGACGCATAATGACACATTGTACCCTGCTGTAAAAGAAAACACATATTTGAATAGACTTCACATACGCGCACTTAAACCCAGAGGATGACAGTGTAACCGAAGCTTAAGAGATTGAATGTCTGTCTCTAGCACTAAAGTCAGAGGAAAGCTAATAATTTTCTGTGATAAGCAGATATAATTATGTAGCCAGCAAGATTCTTAAATACAGCTTGATGACGCATGAAGCATCAGTCTTTAAAAGCGATCCAAACGTAGAAAAACTGTAAAGTAACTTCCGCTACTTGAAACCTTTGAAATAAACATTTCTGGCTACTGTGGCACTGTATATGATGATAGGCAGGCGCAGGAGTAGGAGTACCGGGAAGGAGGCATTTTTGTTACTGTTAGCGCTACAGCAGCAGCTTATTGGCATTGACACGTATTTTTTTGCATTTATAGCTCTCCTGTCACGAATAAATAATACAGGCATGCTTCCTTCTTGTTGTGATCACACAAGTGTGCATATACACGTATTTATCCTTGGCTTTTTTATTTAAAAAAGTCTCGTGTCAGTTGGAACTGCCTCCGCTCACCACTCACCAGCTCAGACTTACACGATGAAGTAGCAGTTGATATGTAACAATGGACCCTTCTTCACCAAGAAAACAGGCGAATGTATTCACTGGCCCGAGTGAAAAGTGGGAATCGTTTGATGACGAAGAATGCAAAATCATCAATAACGGCTGATTAGTTGCGGCTCCTCTGTCTGCACATTTCAATTGATATATGTGCAACATCATTCATACCTAAGTCAGGTTGAAGGGGATGATGAAAAGACAAACTTTTCAATAATTCAAGGATAATACCCGAAATAGAAATGTGAAGTGAAGAAATGTCGAGGAAGAATAATGCGGTGAGAATCTGCGCCACACGGTTTGGAAAAATGTTTTGTAGACTTCCCTCGTAAAACATGCCAGAGCATAAGCATAATAATATCCCTTGTGCAGGGAAGGAATTCAATTTTGCAGGTGAATATTACATCGGAATGGAATGTAGAGTGGAAACGTTGTGGCTCACGCTGTTCCGCCAAAAGAGAAAAGGGAAGACTTTTAGTAGCAAAGGATTTTGCAATTATCTACTGATATTGATTTACCACTTATCTTCCCTCAGTTACACCATTAGCAGAGCAGTATTGAGTTATTAGTAAAAACAGGTAGCTAACTAGCTTTTCGTGACTTTAGGAATATCCATTAGGGAACGACGAGGATTTTTACACATTACATGGTAGTCAGTCACCTGTTTTTATGTTTGAAAGCAAAAAATTGGAGGAAACAAGATCCACATGTGGATATCTAAGCCGTAGGAGAACCTTTTCTTCTTACAAGTTTTAACAAGCAAAACATGAACTTGGACACAAAAAAACAGGTAGCAGAAGAGAGCCACCACCACTACACCAAGTCCCCTCTACTAACCACCACTTTTTTCCAACTCCCGACGACGCTGATCCACCGCAACTCTCAAAAAAACGAGTTATTCATCCCGGGCTGAAATTGTGGTACAAAGTAATCGCCCATTAGAATCATTGGGTAATCAAAATTAGCTTCAAGTTTTACCTCTCTCTCTCTCTCTGAGGCTCCGTGCCTTGAATGATTTTAAATTGTCGGTATTCGGTATGCACTTTTTTAATGAGAACGAATGGGATGCATTTTGTTGCGCGTATTAAAAATCCATGTAAAAACCCTTGTTGTCAAATGGGATCCTGGAAAAATAATATGCTATTTCAACCCTCTTGTTTTGCACGACTACCTAGATCACCTCGTAAGTCAACTAGATAGTTAATCTCGACTTTGTATCTTATCTCGGCTAGTTAATCATACTTGAATATGTGGTGGAGAGATATACAAGCATGCACTGCTACGACGTAGCTTTTTCGGCTTCCCTATTTTCTTCTTGCTCCCCTCTTTTTCTTCTTTTTTATTTGTGTGCATACGTGAGTACATGTTTTTACATTGGATAAGTGCCTGGATAAGAATCTTGATGGTTGATTGCTGATTTGTTCATTGCGTATGCTCACGTTCGTCTCGGCATTTACCGCTTAATGGAGAGGATTCAAAAGAGTTGTGACGCAAGGTAATCACAATCATTCAGCCCGTTTGCCTTTTCACGGGGAGAAGTAGGTAGGTATATATTCACTGATTATATTCGAGTGAGCACACCGACCCCAGGTTGGGACCGTGCTGTTGAGTCATATAGTAACTGACACTATCAGCAAAGTATCATTCACGATCTTTCAAAGTAGAAATTAGTTCTAGATAGAGGTCCCTTTGTGGTGGGATGTGCAGAATGAGTAATCTTCATTTGGGACCGGACGCCTTAACAAGTTGAATTTGTGGCTGGGACAGATTATTTGAAACGGTGGTGTGAAAAATGATGATAAAATGGGATGTGGTAGTAGGTTAGTAAAGTTTTAATAATATAAGCAGTTCGGCAATAATAATGACTAGGTGTTTGCAGTATTAGGGATATAACCTGTCGTGCACTGTGAATGAAATATTTCTCCATCGATAGTGATCTGCTGATGGGAGAAATGCTAATGATGCAATTATGAAAGATTAAGCAAGTGTTTATTAAGAGATGTTATCCTGAGAGGAGTTGTGTGCCGTGGTAAATATTGCGTCCGAGCCTCCTATACGTGCATGGTTTTAGATTAGAAATGCACATATCTAGACCCCTCCTTGAACTTTTGATGTTGCGGGCGGGGAAGCTTCATAACTTTTTTAATAACACATTACAAGGATTTGCTGGCTTAAATGTAATCATTTGCATCGCAGTTTGATGTTCCGAGCAGTCTTGAACTAAATGGGGATCTCAAAATTGCAATTTACTTAAATGTGTCAAGCATAGGTACATTACCCGTTTGTCAGAAATGTTTAACTTGTCAATGGTGAAACTATATATAGGTTTAACTAAACGAACGAAAGTTTGTGGTTGACTAAACCTTTCATATAATTGTGGTACGGGCGACGAATAGCGTTCTGAGGATATATGACATAACGTTAATGTCATGTCCATTCAATATGAAGTTGTATAGGATAAATATAGTAAGATTTTAACTAAAAGTATAGTCCGATAAATGCGCCGAAGCTGAGGAACAAATGTCAGTAAAGTAAATGACTTGTCAGAAAGGGCAATAAGATGTTCAGATAAAAAAGCAAATGGGAACGCTGCAGGCTTTTTTGTTATTCGATCCTCCAGCCCTTACTTCACACCTGACGATATAGTAAATATTTACAAAAACATAAATAAAGGGAATTTATTCGTATACCTGTATACATGGTCAATATATTGTCAGTGTCTTCAATTGAAAAAAAAACGTTTGAGATACGCATTGAGAGAAGCACGACGAGAATCTTGCGGTATACCTATAGACTAGTCTCAACAATCGAGATTTACCAGTGACACCATCTCGCCATAAATTGCTGCACACTGAGCGAAGCAATGCTGGCTGAGATAGTATCAGTGGACGAAGACAACATTTTCACACGAGAAGAGATCCAACATCCAACTATGCATAATACAATGAAATTAATACACCTCACAAGACTTGCTTCGTAGATTAAAGCTGTCTGTCTATGTCTCTTCAGCTTCACAAAGATAACCGGACAACCAGCCAACCAGGACATTTGCAATTTACTCAATTGAACAAAATCCACTCCTCGTGTGTGTGTATCCCAGTCCCAAGCACGTCATGAAGTTGTCAGCAATAAGCAGCTTCTTCACGTAATTATCTCCGAGACTATTACCACTTCACACTGTTTATCCCTTTTCTTGATTTTTAAGTGTGGTTATCGCCAAAATGTATGCGTGAAACAGGATTCATGTTTGGATGCTATTACGAGTCAACGTCGTTTTTTCACAGAGTGCTCAGCAGTGAGGAACGATTGCACAAGTGGAAAAGCCAACCAACTTGTTCCATTTGCGAGAATTGCATTCTGATTCCACCAAACTCTTCCCACCTGTCTGCCAATGGGATTCCCTCAAAAGTAATTTTCATGAAAGGAGACCAACAACGTCGTGAGGCTATAATACAGCAACTTTTTTTCTCGTAATAATATGGCATTAAATAGCTGCGATTTAGTACTGCCTGAAGTCAAATCAAATACGACGCCTTGCACACTAGGCACGGATATTTTCTCAAACACTTTCACCTTTCCATCAACACCCTGTTGCTTGTGTGATTAATGAATGAATTTTTGCATCCTGATTTAAAAGTAATACATAAACGATGAGTCCAAAATACTTGCGTGTAGAGTAGTTAATCTTTGCAACGTTCCCCATTTAAACCGAATGCATGTGATCTAAAACGCTCGTCGTCTTTACCAAACCCTTTCTCACGCCAACAGCACACATATTTTTGTGTGCAGAGAGTATCGCATCGCCTTATAACGTTTTCTGAAGGCGATCATGACGATCATTATCCACCTGTAGATCTTGGGGAGAGAGAAGAAAAAAGTGATGGCAATTTATCCAATCTGTCGGTCGCTTACTCTTCTCAGCAGTATACCAAAAACTCAGACCAGTAGCAAAACCACGATTATGTTCTGTTCTTTTACAACGGCATGCATCCCAACAGATAAATACCTTTTGATCTGACCATGAGTACTGAGAGTATTATGTAAAGTAAAAAGGGAGAATCAGCATTGGAATCACAACAATTTTTTTCTGCCTTTTTCTTACTTTACATGCAATGACGACGGCCACTGTGCAGCTCCTGTGTTTAAATAACGCACACGAAAGTTTGTATTTTGTATTGTGAAAAAAAACTCTTGTAGTTGACGCTATAAAACCTTACGTGCTCCGACAACAAGTGGCCACGGAGTCCCATTCAAATTAAGGAAATTATTTACTGTCTACCACATCACCAAATTCGGGGTGTCGATGACATGACGTCCTTCTCTATTTACATCACACCATGCATGACAAGGTAAGTCAGGGAAAAAATTCGACGGAAAAAAATAATAGTGGGATAAGAGTTGCCACTTCAAGTTGTGTAATCCTTGTACGTGTTTGACATTTTATGGTGGGCTCGTCAACTCGGTTGACTTTCAAGTCTTAAGTTTTTACAGAAAAGTACACAGTATGTGCAGTTCCGATATATGGAGACCAACGAGTTGGCCGTGCAGAAAATGAAAATTCATTGTCTTACATACGCGATTTGAGTACGTTTCAGGAAGGGCCTACCGCTTCGGCATGACGTTAAAAATTCACAATATTTCAAAAGAATGCATATGAACATAATTTAGCTGAGTTTTATTTTTAATATGTGGGCTAAATATATTATGCACGTACATGTAAGGTATCCTCGTAAAAATAAAAAATAAATTCAATAAAAGTTGAAAGTTGGATTTGAATGGCGTCCGTATCATGTTTTATCGTTGGCCGGAAAACGAAGCGGAGCTGTTAAACAGCAAGAGA